>ONZH01002732.1:0-268205 GCA_900303285.1 Rhinella marina
TTTTTTTCTTATTTCTGGACCTGCTCACTGAGATGGCCGCACATGCCTCAGTTTCCATTCTTCAACTGCCCCTAGACTGTGAGAGGGAGAGCTGAGACACGCCCCCTTAGCTGCAGCAGAAAAGACACTCCCACTTGAGCTGTCAGTTTGATATAAATCTAGTAGAGAAATGAATGGGGAAATCTCTGGATCCATGTGAGGTACAGGGCTGGTTATAGTTTTTATAGAAAGATATTGTCATGTACTATATGATGTCTGATTTTCATTTTTTACATTAGTCATGGGATAACTCCTTTAATGGAAACGACAGCACATTACCAGATCCGCCACACATGGGATCCCATTTATTTACAACATGGTCCGCCGGACTGTCTGGATCACTGGCGAAAGCTGCATCTGCCCTGAAGCCACTGAAGACAGTGTGAGCATAACCTAAGGCTTTATTCACATGTCAGTGTTTTGGTCACTAAAGTGGACTTTAATCCGAATTTCAGGATACATTTAATTCTTGGACTCTACTTACTCCGCCAACTACAACTCCTTTGTTGCTATGGAGCCTTGGGAGCGACAGTCCTGGGGAGCGACAGTATCCAGGTATGTGCATCATGACACAAACTATTAAAGCCGCATCACCACTCGGCATTCCTAAAAACTCTGGGGCTCAATCGCCCCTGGGGTGCAGCCCGTTGCACCGGCAGCAGGTTGTGCAGTGTAAACAAGTCAGTATGGGGACAGGCAATGGCATTAGTGATCGCTCCTCCCTATACTGTGGAGCTGATCACTGCATATAAATACAGAGGTCTCCTCCGCTGACAAGCAGACGATTGCCGGGAAGGAACACGTCCTTCATGGCAATTGCCTGCTGTACAGTCTTGTCTAAAAGGGACCTTAAAGAAGAACTCCCGCAAAAAATTTTTATTCTCTGACCTATTAGAAAGGTGCATGATATAATCTGTAGTGATTGTCATTTTCTTATCAGAGGCTGTAATTGAGAGTTTCCACTCTCTTCTTATTGTAGCTGGGTCATGTGACCAACTCCCTGACCTTCAACTGACCCAGGACATGAAGCCAGTCACTTCTCTATTCATTCCTATGAGACTGAAAGTGAGGCTCCCATAGGAATGCATAGAAAATTAGACTTCCTGTCCACACATAAGGTGCTGTGTGAGTTGGTGGGTCTAATTTCTAGTCACATGACACAGATGAGAAGCATCAGGGAGATATAACTTAAAAATTCAGCTACTGGTAAGAAAATGGCATTCACTACAGATTACATCATGTACATTTCTAGCAGGACATGGAATACAATTTTTTGCGGGAGTTCTTCTTTAAGACATTGAAAGAGGCAAATACCTTTATTGTTTCCAACATCAGATAACTGTACCAGGCCTTTTGTAAAGACTGAATTTCACAGAATGAAAACCACTAAAGCAAGGTCTGTGCAGACACTGAACCCAGCAAGGAAGCCGTGGAGATTTCAGCCCTGAAGTCTGGAGCATTATGATTTCAGCTCTGGATCACAATATAAGCTGTAACTCAGGATCATTACAAGAAAATTACTCAACTTTAAGTACATAAATTCTACATGTAAATTGTTCACTAGTGGTACACTGCTTTGGTGACCCAAAAACAGTCCCTCTTAGGGCCCTTGCACACGACCATATGCGCTCTTATGAGTTTGGGACAATAGTCCCGCGGGTGGCCCGACGTGCACAGCATCATAATAATCTATGATGCTGTGCACTCCCATGCCCACGATCTATGCCGCTCCGGCGGGACATATGGCCCGCTCACGGACCATATGTCTCGGAGCGCATACGGTTGTGTGCAAGGGCCCTTAAACAGGTAGGATTTATAAACATTTGCTGAGATACTGTGCTAATACTGAACGCTGGAACATTTAATAAAGCGATTAATCTGTATTCGAGGATACAAGATTCTTTGGTTCACTTTTTAGCATCATCAAAACCTTAATTTCCCTGAATAAAGACACTTATAAAAACTCATTAGCTCTATCTATACACAAAATTTCTTGGTTCACACTGGTATACGTTGTATAGACACGTCTGGGTCACGTAAATGTGAATATTTGTATTCATGGTGATGGGTATTTATTTTGAAACCTAGAAACAGATGTACTGTATCCACGATGATGAATTCCCCAAGTCTTGATGACATCATCAGTGGTTCAGTAATGTAAGGCATGGCAGCCATACTCCTGTGGACTGACGTTCTTCTATAGTAAACAGTCTGCGACCCTGCCCGGCTTGCACAGGAACATACCCACGTAATACAGTGATATAGCCACATATTTCCTTCTATTGCTTTTATATATTTCCTGTTGAGTCGGACAGTCACTTCGGATATGCGTTAGGACTGAATATACTGATGCCAATCTGCCTCCAATTCCATTCCTCAACTGCAGTGGCGAACATAGAGAAGTAAGGGCCCCTTAGCAAGGATCAAACGAGTCCCCACACAGGACAAAGTTTACTGCCTAAACCCTTTTCAAAGACCCTTGGGCCATTTTCCCACTGCCTCATTTGCTAAAAGTTGTTCCTTTAGAGGGTAGAGTCCTGACCAAGTTTTCACCCTCAATAGAAGAGGGGATGATCCTAACTAAGACTGGGCCCCCTCTTGCCCTGGACCCCATAGCAGTCGCATGGTCTGCCGCTATGGTAGTTACGCCCCTGCTCAACTGCACTGCAGATTCCCTTTTTAAAGGGGTTGTCCCACGAAAAATATTGTACAGTTTTCAAACCAGCACCTGGATCTGAATACTTTTGTAATTGCATGTAATTAAAAATTTAGCATAGCCACCGAGTTATTTAATAAAATGTATCTGTATAGCGCCACCTGCTGTTTTTTTTCTTATTTCTGACCTGCTCACTGAGATGGCCGCACATGCTCAGTTTCATCCTTCAACTGCCCCCTAGACTGTGAGAGGGAGAGCTGAGACACGCCCCCTTAGCTGCAGCAGAAAAGACACCCCCTTGAGCTGTCAGTTTGATATAAATCTAGTAGAGAAATGAATGGGGAAATCTCTGGATCCATGTGAGGTACAGGGCTGGTTATAGTTTTTATAGAAAGATATTGTCATGTACTATATGATGTCTGATTTTCATTTTTTACATTAGTCATGGGATAACTCCTTTAATGGAAACGACAGCACATTACCAGATCCGCCACACATGGGATCCCATTTATTTACAACATGGTCCGCCGGACTGTATGGATCACTGCATCTGCCCTGAAGCCACTGAAGACAGTGTGAGCATAACCTAAGGCTTTATTCACATGTTTTGGTCACTAAAGTGGACTTTAATCTGAATTTCAGGATACATTTAATTTGCAGTCTCCGCTCCATTCACCACTATGGGACTGGCATATATACCCGAGCTGGTGCTCAGATATTTTGAGAGCTCCCATAGCTGTGAACGGAGGGTGGCTGTGCATGCTGGTGTGTTCTCCTTCACTTTGGGAGCTCAGTTCTGGAGATAGCAGCGGGTCCCAGAGGTGGGACCTGCGCCTATCTGACATTGATGGCATATCCTAGCGACATACCATCAATGCCTGAGTTAAGAAAACCCTTTAAGTGTCTTCATTTCATTTTTGCCATATTGGAAGTACACATGACCTTGGTATTGTGTGTATACAGTACACATTCTTTGCACAGCTAAGACTGTAATAACACATACCATTTCTGATGTGTTTTTTTACAGCCTTTTCCTTTCATTATAGAAACAAAAACTGCAACAAAAACTGTACATGTGAATACAGTCTAGAGTGCTGCAATGCATGAAGAGCATTTTATATGTAGGAAGTGGAGGAAATATTCAAATATTCATAAATGTGTGCAGTCTGTGAGCATCCAAAGCGCTGCCCACTTTTTCTTCCAAGTTTCCATGTGTCCGAAAATGAGGCACAGGGGCTTCAGGACCCTCGCAGCACAGCCCCCGTTCCAGTCCAACGTAGATAAGTACAATCCAAATAAATCCAGCGCTATGAATAAAACTTAAATGCTTAAAGAAGAACTCCCGCAAAAATTTTTACTCTCTGACCTGTTAGAAAGGTGCATGATATAATCTGTAGTGAATGTCATTTTCTTATCAGAGGCTAAAATTGAGAGTTTCCACTTTCTTCTTATTGTAGCTGGGTCATGTGACCAACTCCCTGACCTCCAACTGACCCAGGACAGGAAGCCAGTCACTTCTCTATTCATTCCTATGAGACTGAAAGTGAGGCTCCCATAGGAATGCATAGAAAATTAGACTTCCTGTCCACACATAAGGTGCTGTGTGAGTTGGTGGGTCTAATTCCTAGTCACATGACACAGATAAGAAACTTCAGGATGATATAACTCAAAAATTCAGCTACTGGTAAGAAAATGACATTCACTACACATTACATCATGTACATTTCCAGCAAGAGATGGAATAACATTTTTTGCGGGAGTTCTTCTTTAATTGATCCATGATAAAATATCCTGGGACAGTACATGTTGCACTGCACTGTAGCTTACGTGTTTCCGACAATTTCTGCATCCTCATGTTATGAGTTTATGTATATATCCTCATTGATGCTGACCTACTACATACCTGATGTAGGGCTTGTAATATACTGAACATAATCTGAACAAGCAGAGTTGCAGTGTAGACAGGTGATGGACCTCTACCTGTACGAACGCCCCCATACACATTAGGGCAAAGATGGCTGAACTTGACGATTTGATGGGATCGGACAACTAACTTACATGTAAGGGGGCCCCCAATTCACTGGCAGCAGATGATATCATGAGAAAGAAGGATAGGGCTTATTCAATTTCAATGCCCGATTCTTTTTTCTAGGAAAAGGCACCCTAAGGGTAGCAGCTTACTTCCCTCTTCCCACTGAGAAAACATGCACGCACAGCTGAGCATACATGGGGGGAATAACCAGCAGCTAAGTGAGTATTTGGCAACTACTATTGAAGGTGTATGGGAACCTTTACACTCCCTTGAGGGTACATTCACACGACTGTAAAAAAGAAAAAATAAAGGCCATTAGAAATTGGCAAAATTATATTGGGCAGTCGGTCTGTGAAACTGTTCTTTTTTTAGATGGACATTATTCAATTGGCTGCTAAAAAATTATTCAAAAACACCCAAGTGAATATGCCAATAGACATCCATTGTTCTGAAAATGGCCATGTGACAACCGTTGACATCACTTCTCAACCTTTTTGCAATAGGGCCACCGCAGCCAGTGTATAGTCATTTCTGACTCTAGCGGTCAAAGTACAAGTCAAAAATAATGGAAAAAATACACATTTTCTAAAGAAAAAAAGGGGATTTCAGTTAGCACATCCCAGTGTGCAGGTGCACGTTGCTATGGCTAAATGCACAAGGAAAGGAAAATACATACAATGCAACGGCACACTGCCAATGTAACGGCAGAGTGGATTCAGCAGGCATGTGGAACCAACACCCCCTGATTATACGGAAGCCAAGGTTGGCACATAACAGGTAGGAAATAGTGTTAGGTTCCAGTCCTACAGAGATCACCTTGACGTGTTGGTGGACGTGCTCAGATAATTTTGTACAAAATATATTTTCCAAGAATCTCTAATTTACTAAACAAGCATAGCATTAGCTCCAGAATACCTCATATCACTATGGCATTTTGTGCTTTATCTGGTTGGCAGTGTGCCGTTGCATTGTATGTATTTTCCTTTCCTTGTGCATTTAGCCATAGCAACGTGCACCTATGCATTGGGATGTGCTGACTGAAATCCCACATTTTTTTCTATACCCAGTATATACTCCTGTAACAGTTCCATCCCCATCATCTAGAGCAGGAATCAGCAACCTTTGGCACTCCAGCTGTTGTGAAACTACAACTCCCAGCATGCTCTTTCCACTTGTGTGGGAGTTTAGAGATCAGCCAAGCAAGTGTGCATGATGGGAGATGGAGTTTCACAACACCTGGAGTGCCTGAGGTTGCTGACCCCTGGTCTAGAGAGTGTCTCTGAGATGCCTCTGTACCTCTAGAACTAGGGGCAACAGTTCAGATACGACTAGCTCTGCACCCCCTTTCCATACGCCTCTGCTCCCTACCTCTGTATTGCCACAACCACACTACTGGTGATATATAAGGCAGGTGGCCTAATGGTTTTATTCCCAGTGCTTTTTTTTGTCTGAGTGACTTTATTATTTAACCCGCCTATGAATAATATAATGCTGCAAGGCCTGAAGTGTACAGAAGACCTATTGTGGTCACTTTACACTTTGCAGGCATCTGATGTGGCTTTCAGCATACAGGATGAATGAGCCTGAATTCACACAAGTCCTTTTTTTTTTTGTCATTTAATATTCAAGAATTTGGACTGAAGTGCAGCCGCCTATGAAATAGCACCTTGACACGACCGGTTGGGGAATGGCACCAATCACAAGTGTACATTTACTTATTCATAGAAACGTCTCAACACTAAGCTGCCCGTGTCAGTCTAGATTCAGATCAAGAGACAGTAGACGGCAGAGCCAGAAATAGCCCTGGTGACGCACGAGCAGCGTTTACTCCAAAACAGGCCTTTCCTTTTATCCGGTTCTGCCGTCATACGTTAATATTCATCAGTTTTCTTTTTACTTGAAAGCAAAGGTAGAGAATAGAAGGTGTCATGTTAAAAATACACGGGTCACGTTGTATACTTGAGGAACAGTCCTTCAGAAACACAGCAATAGTGCATGTGCCTCGTCCGTGTCGTCGATACTCCTCGCTGTCAGCGAGCAGAGAGTGACTTTACAGCTGCTTTCTTCAGGTTCCCACATGTATTTCTACTGTTTGTACCATTGATGTCACGTTGTGAAAGATGGTCGTTGAGATCTGACTGATGGAGACCACACCGATCCATCAACTGTGGTTTCTGGTGGAGAGGCGCCCGCTCATTTGGTCCTATCTTCCATCACTGTAATGAAGAATGACTGTATGACTAAAGCCTCATGTCCATGACCATATCTGCTTTGCAGTCCGCAAAACAGGTATGACGTCCATGTGATGTCCTTGTTGCATCCGTTTTTTTTTTTGTGCACCCTTCAACTTCAACGGGTCCGTGGTCAGCATATTGTGGCCAAGAATAGGACATGACAGATGTGGATAGTACAAAAATGACATCCATGTAAAGTCATTTGTTTTTTTTGCAGACCCATGGAAATGAATGGGTCCATGTGCAATTTATAAATAATGTGGATCGGACATGGATACAAAATACGGTCGTGTGTTTGAGGCCTAACTCTCTATTGGGAACTGGAGACCAGGAAAGACTATTTAAAGGGGTCGTCTCACTTCAGCACATGGCATTTATCACGTAGAGAAAGTTATTACAAGACACTTACTAATGTATTGTAATTGTCCATATTGCTTCCTTACACTAATCATTTCCAGGGGTTATGGCCACTGCTGCAGCAGAGATATGAGGTGGTCGAGATGGGAGCTGCCTATGCGTGCTTCCACGGTCCCAACCAACTGAGAGGCGGGCACCTTTTTCTATAGTGTACAAGCACAACCACCACTTATGGATTGCAGGGTGGTCGTAACCCCTGGAAACGAGCAGTGTATAATGTGATGTAAAAATGAATCCGGCCAGCAAAGGAGGCAATATGGACAATTACAATACATTAGTAAGTGCCTTGTATTAAAGAGGACCCGTCCCCTCTCCTGACATGCCTGTTTTAATAGCTTCATGCATTCCCCATGTAATAACAAGTCTGGAACATCTATCCTTATGTCTCTATGTTGTGCCATTCCTTTATTATTTCTTCTAGAAGTTACGAATGAATTGCTAGCAGTCTGCAGTAAGGGTACAGAAGGGAGGTAACCAGTTGGGGGTGTGTACCTGCACAGACTCACTCTATCCAATCAGTGCTGCTGTTTTCAGACTGTGCAGGTACACACCCCTCTGTACCCTTACTGAAGGATAATAGCAATTCATCCATGACTTCTAGTAGGGATAACAAAGGAACGGCAGAACATAGAGACATAAGAATAGATGCTCCAGAATTGTTATTACATGGGGAATGCATGCTGCTATTAAAATAGGCATGTCAGGAGCGGTGAGAGGTCCTCTTTAACTTTCTCTACATGATAAATGCCACTTGTTGCAGTGAGAGAACCCCTTTAAGCTTATCAGAGGTCTGGGCAGTTGATGGACTCATACTTGCCAACTCTTTCCGGAAAAAAATGAAGTGTCATCAGACTCAGCCCCAACAACATACATTGAGGGGGCAGCATGGTGTCATGAAAAGGGGTGTTTCCTATTATAAAATGGGTGTGGTCTGTGAGGAAGGGGTGTGTCAATGCCCAGAAAATAATGTTGCCACTCTTGGACCTCCATATTTACCTTGTCATATTCTAACATAACTCTGTATTCAGAAACCAGCCATTGAAATATACAAGATACGTTATTCAAGTAGGTAGATACCTGTAATCCTTCTTAGTATGAGTAACATACAGTATGTATTATTTGCAAAAGTCATGGGACTGCCTCATACTGTAATAGGTGATTTAAGGTCACAATTTGAGGACTTTTTAAAAAAGGCTTGTCTGACAGCAGCCATATTTTACATTTTATGATCTGTGAATGAGACTTGTCATAAATTGCTATTAGAGTACTCGCTCAGTTTAGTTTGTGATGCTGGAAGTCATGTCTACAAAGAAGACAGGACATGCTTGCTTGGCTCTATGTCTAAAAATTGCACTTCCCTCTATGGAAGATCCTAAAAACATGACCCGATGGAGTTAGGGTTAGTCCTTGAGGACTGGATCTCAGGAACAATGCTCTCAACTGTATTAAGAGTTGGACTAAGATAAAACATATCTCCAGGTGATTCTCAGGGTTTTACAGTAGCAGGTTACCAGGGATAAGCTGGATGACAAGAACCCTGGAACCTTGTGGACAGAAGAGGCACTTCCATTAAAGAAGAACTCCCGACAAAAATTTTATTCCATGTCCTGCTAGAAATGAACATGATGTAATCTGTAGTGAATGTCATTTTCTTACCAGTGTCTGAATTTTTGACTTCTATCATCCTGAAGTTTCTTAACTGTGTCATGTGACCAGCAATTAGACCCACCAACTCACACATAGACTTATGTGTGGACAGGAAGTCTAATTCTCTATGTATTCCTATGAGACTGAAAGTGAGGCTCCCATAGGAATGAATAGAGCAGTTACTGGCTTTTTGTCCTGGGTCAGTTGGAGGTCAGGGAGTTGGTCACATGACCCAGCTACAATAAGAAGAGAGGTTTTTACTCACAGAAACAGTCACTGATAAGAAGATGACAATCACTACAGATTATATCATGCACCTTTCTAACAGGTCAGAGAATAAAATTTTTTGCGGGAGTTCTTCTTTAATTTTCTTAATCACATAACAACAAACATGGAGGGTTTTCTGCATATAATTTTTTGAAGCCACTCTATGTTTTCTACTTCCTGTCCTGGTTCATTAACTTCCTCTTTGTTTGGACTTTTAGCACAGCAGACAGTCTCGTTTAACTCTCTCAGTCAGACCACCACTGTGACCAGAGAGGGAAGAAGATGAGTGACTCAACTAGAGCATCAATCATTAAACCGATAAGTGAAATACTCTTCTGTGGAGAGCTTTATCGAGGCCTATCAAGAGAGCAACAGAGCTGTTGTACTGTTATCTCAGTTCTACCTGTACTATTACCATGACGATTACCCTTCAGATAACATCTCTTTGTGGTGACTGCTACAGAAGGACAAAATTTTGTATTTCATTTTCAATGGTGCAATGAAAAAGAAAACATAAAAAAACCCTCTGGAAAGGTCATCAGTATCTGATTGGTGAGGGTCTGACATCTGTAACCCCCAATGATCAGCTGTTTGAGAAGGCACTGGTGTTCAAAGAAGCCCAGCGCTGTATATTGTATAGCAGCTTTGCTTGGTATTGCGCTCAGCCCCATTCACTTCTATGGGGCTGAGCTGAGCCTAGGTCATGTGACCAATGAATGTGTCATCACTGGCCTAGGGAAAGCAGCGAGAAGGCCGCAGAGTTACTGCGCGCCGCTGCCTTCTCAAACATTTGATCGGTGGGGGCCACCGGTCCCACAGTGTGCTGTCCGCATCCGCACCTCCATTCCGCGGCCCGGCAAAAAAATAGAACATGTCCTATTCTTGTCTGCAGCCACGGACAAGATAAGGCATTGTGCCGGCACATGGCCGGTGTCCGTGTTTTGCGGATCCGCAATGACATGCGGACGTGTGAATGGACCCTTAAAGAGAGTCTGTTACCAGGAAATTCACTAATAAAGCAGCCACAATGCCTTGTAGGACTAGATTAGCTAACTGTAATGAAACCTTTAACGTAGTGATCCGTTGCTTCATTCTGGAGAAAATCCATATGCAAATGAGAAGTTAAGTGCACCAAGGGTGGGTCCAAGCCACTCTGTGCACCCTTGTTCTTCTTGCTTTCTCTGCAAACCCCCATCTGTTTTTTGATTGACTGGGTAGGCGAGATGATTATGCAGGAGCCTCTACCTGGTTTAACAGTGAATTTCCTGGTGAGAGATTCCCTTTAAGTCCCATCCCCTTAAGTAAGCCACACCCCGTTGGATACTTTCCAGCCAAAAAGGGAACAGATAAACAGATAAGTAGACTCTGGGGAAATTTATCATTTCCCTATACATTGATTTTGGTAGAAAAACATTGCAAAACGCAACTAACTTTTGGAGCATATTTTTGCTGCCCTCACCAGTTTCTGGAAAGGGATGTGGAAAGTGAAGGTTTGTGGGTGGGGCCACCAGTCCCGACACACATCATAATCATTTATGCCAGAAACTTGTGTATATGATGACTGAAATTTATGAACCGGCATAGGTTTGAATCCGGTCAGTGGACTTCTGGAGGATGCATTTAATGTGTGTCTCATCATAAATGAAATGCATCCTCCGGCGGCGTAGGGCTCCTCAAGATGGGTGTAGAACACGCAGGGCTTGATAAATCAAGGCGTTTATTTCAAGAACATAGACAAAATTCCTGCCAAACACCATGAACAAGTTTATCTCCTGTTACTTCTATCATTAATTTTGAGCAGGGGCAGACTGGGAACTTAAGGTGACCCTGGAAAAAAAAAACATAAAAGTGGCCCCAAGTTGTAGGCGACTCCAAATTGACAGAAGGCAGCCACAAGCCGAGAGTAGGGGACAACATGAGTAGACGGGGCCAGCAATACCGTACTGCAGCACCAAATACCCCAATGCAGCCTAAAATACGGTCCTATCATCATACTGAGGACAGTGATACAGCTGAATTCAGGAGGGCACCTGCTGCTGGCGAGTACCTGATGCTCCTAGAAAATACTGAGAGTATCAGATCATTTTGTACCCAGCCTGCGACCGTGAGGACAGCTCAGGTGGTCCCCTGGGCATCGACCCACCGAGAAATTTCCCCAGTCTGCCCCTGATTTTGAAGTTTTGTCTCACCCCTAGTGGTTGTCAAGAGAATTTGCCTCTTTACAAGAAACAAAAACAAAACAAACAAAAAACAGAATAGTCCAAGATTTCTAGTTCTCAAGTAAGTTTTAGATTTTTTCAAAGCGAACCATAACCCTTGAACACCACGTTCTTTACCTTTGTTTAATTAATCCAAAAATCTAGTAGTTAAAGGGTTTGTCCGGTTTCCAATATTGATGACCTATCCTCAGGACAGGTCAACAATATCAGATCAGAGTGGATCTGACTCCAGGCACCCCTGCGATCAGCTATATGAAGAGACTGCTGTGCTTGTATAAGTCCTGCCTTCTCTTCACTGTTTACCTGCTCACCATCGGCATTGAGGCTCTTCTGTCCTTGAATGGGAAAAAGCAGTTGTAGTTAAACTCTGTCCCATTCAAGTGAATTGGCCACTGGAGCTGTAATTACACCTGCTCGCTGCAGCAATCTCGACGGTGAGCAGGTAAACAATGAAGAGGATGCAGCGTTTTTATGACAGGAAAATACAAATGTTGTGGTTTTTGATATGTGGAAATAATAAAAAAAGAGTGTATATATATATCTTTAGTAGCAAACTAGGCTGCATTTTATGGAGTTAAAAAGCATTGATGTGTATTAACAAATCTTTGTCTTGAAGCACCAACCACTAGAGCAGGGATCTCAAACTCATGGCCCTCCAGCTGTTGCAAAAAAACAACTCCCAGCATGCCCCAATAGCTGTAGGCTCTCCTGGCATGATGGAAGTTGTAGTTTTACAACAGCTGTAGGGCCACGAGTTTGAGATCTCTGCACTAGAGGGAGCCTAGGACTTTACTGCATATACTGAACTCAATGATAATAAAACAGTATGCAATTAGCTCCACAGCTCCCTCTATTGGTAGCTATAGGTAGCCACAAATGTATCAATTATATAGGACCTTTCACCTCTTCTGACATTATTTCTTCTATAAGTTTGCAATGAAGATCCAGCTGGGTGTTACTAGATGTGAGGGGGTATCCCTGTACCGTCTGACACTGGCATCATTGACTGGATACCCCCCATCCTGACCTTCACTGCAAACTGCTAGCAATTTATTCATTTTTCAAGTTCTACTTGGAATAATAAATGGTACAACCCAGTATACATGCTCCAGTATTATTATTACATTGGAGAGGTTACAGGTCCCCTTTAACCCTGTGTCTAGGGAGGGCACTTGGAGTCCTGTATCAGGAAAATAGACCTTCAAGTACTAAAAAGACATATTAAGAAATGAATCAACACCTAAAAATGACATGGTGCTGAAAGACAGGCATTAATTTTAATGTTACTTTTTAATATAGAAATGGCTCAGGAACCCGGGAGGGTTAAATGAAACACAACAGGGACTATAAAAATCATGTAAAAATAAATGTATGTCAAATCTGGGTTCAGCTCTTACATCTCCAATATAGATTTTATCTTTTACTGTTACAATTAACCTTCTATAAATTATGGTCACTTCTGTTTAAATATTAACGCGGTGTGGCACAAACTATACGTCTGACGAACAGAATGAAACTTCCAAAATACTATCCTTTTTTCCCGTTTCTCTCTCAATTAAGATTTCTATATTAGCTATGTTGGCATTTTCATATGCCTCTCAAGATTGTACTTATTGTAATCTTTATACTGAGGGTATTTGTACCTTTGTTTTATATACTTTTAATAATTGAAATAAAGAATTAAATAATAATAATGTTGTATAATATGCGTGCTGCTCTCATTTAGAATCCATATTATTGCATTTAGTGTCAAAGAGTTATCCACTATACTTAGTTTGCTTTGCTGCCATCTAGTGGCCATTGTTATATTTGGTTTATGTAAGTTATCCATGGTTGTATTTCATTTTGTCATCTATGATCTCACATCCTGTGTCCTGCAGTCTTTTCCTGTTTTGTCAAGCCTACATCACAGAGCTGGATAGAGGATTTTCCTTTCATCTCTATCATCATTTCTCAAGGTACATTCAATAAATTACCTAAAGCCATAACCCATTGCATCTCTCTCACTGGAATTCTATATTCAACTGGTTTCCTCAAGGGAATGATTATGTCATGTGACACTTCTCTCACCTACGTCGGTGGCAGAATAGTATGTATATTTAGATTGGCACTGATGTGTGTTCATTTATGGGACACATTGTTATAGAAGGGTTTTCTGATGCTTGGATGACCTCAGCCTACTTGAAGTGGCATGTCATTGAGTGCTGAGTATATAGTGATAAGGAAGGGTGACCCTATTGAATGTCTCTGATTCTGTTTGCTGCTCTTTCCCTGTATCTAAATACCCTACCCAGGACGGATTAGCTTGTTGATTCGTCTCCTTCCTACCAGCCAGCACCTGCAGCTCATGTTCTGCTATCCAGTAGCCCCTCACAGCTATACCCCTGTGATCCTGACAGGTTAAATACCCATCAGTGTACTTCACAACAGTCCTGGTTCTGGTGGGACAGTCCCAGATGTTGTTGTCTGGGGTATGCCAGCCAGGATGGCTGAGATATGTTCTGCTCTCAACTGTCTCTGCCGTCCGCTCCCTGCTTCACCAATCATCTCTACTCCCCAGCAAGCACTAAGTGGTCACACATCACACTACTAGACTGTGTAGGAGGAGAGTGCAGGCCCGGGAATCAGCCTGTGTGTTCGTCCTACACAGCTTAACAAGTGCAATGTGCGTGTGACGTAGGGTAGTGACTGGCTGTACCCTCAAAAGCTGGACATTGTAGGCCATGTCCCAATTCCACTAGGCCATGCCCCTGACTCTGCTAAGCCATGCCCTCTGCTGCCAGCAAAAGAGCAGGAAAAAAGTATGCCAAGACCTTCCGGTGAGCTGTACAGGGCCGTAAGTGCTCAGTCAGCCACACAGTGACATGTCCGCCAGCTCTAGTGAGTGACTGGGGGTAAGAAAAGCCTCAGTCAGTCAGTCAGTCAGTTTGCCTGAGCATGATACCACAAAAAAAAGAGGACACCCCTTTGTCCATCTAGGCCCTGTGCCGGACGGAGAAAAACAGACTGTCCGGCCTAAAACTGGACGTTTGGCCACCTTAGTGTGACCACATCGTGCCTGCTGGGGAGGGTAGGATGTTCTCCAATCATTAGGGGAATGCCTAGGTGAGTATTTACAGTTTGTTTTGTTATTAACAGCATGGAGGAGGCACTACTGAAAGGGTGAAATAACTACTGTGAAATGGACTAAATATTGGCATAACTACTGTGTGGGGGCATAATGTTGGCATAACTACTGTGAAGGGGCATAATCTTGGTATAACTACTGTGAAGGAGCATAATCGTGGCATAAGTAATGTAGGCATAACTACTGAAAGGGAGCACATTGTGGGCATAACTACTGTGAGGGGGCACAATGTTGGCATATCTACTCTGTGGGGGCACTATGTCAGCATAACTGCTGTAAAGGGGCATAATGTTGGCATAACTATTGTGTGGGGTCACTATGTTGGCATAACTACTCTGAAGGGGCACAATGTGGACATAACTACTGTGAAGGGGAATAATGGGGGCATACCTACTGGGAAGGGGCACAATGTCGGCATAACTACTGTGAAGGGGAATAATGGGGGCATACCTACTGGGAAGGGGCACAATGTGGGCATAACTACTGTGAAGGGGAATAATGGGGGCATACCTACTGGGAAGGGGCACAATGTGGGCATAACTACTGGGAAGAGGGCACAATGTGGGCATAACTACTGTGAAGGGGGCATAATGTGGGCATAACTACTGTGAAGGGGGCATAATGTGGGCATAACTACTGTGTGAGGGCACACAAGGGGAATACTTACCATGTAGAGGCATGTGTATAGACAGTTGGGAGGTATGCATCAGTGTTTACTTGAGGTATCTTTACCTGCTTTGGGGAGTTTAACCATTTTGAACAGTATATGACATACTGTCTTGTAGATTGCTAGAGCCAGGGCGTGCAGGAGTAGCCATTGCAGCTTGCAGCCTACAGGCCCCTCTGCCACATGAGAAGCCAGCAGTACTATAAATGGCACAGGTCTGGTGAGAAGCCCTCTTGCAGATTTTGCATTGCAGCCCAGAAGCCTCTCATTTCTGAGCCCAGACATGCACCAGCTGCAGACATTCATGCCGAGGAAATATAATGTCTACCACGTCAGTGGAGCTCTGCAGGACGGATAATATATCACAGCATAACATTCACATCGGAGTATAAATGGGAACAGAAGGAGAATCGTCTTGTACAAATGAGCAGAACCCAGAGAGAGCCCTCCTCCAGTCTGTGCGTACACTGTCCTCGTCCTCCAGACTGCATGACAACACTGGAAACCGGCACGCCCCCTGTCACATGCCAGCTCCGATGACACCATTAATCTCAGTGTATCATTCAGCATCACCTCCCCTGTCACAGGCGATCATTTTACCCTCTCTCATTTTCTAGGTTATCTCCTCTACCTCTGGATTTCAGACACTGGTGATGGAGGGAAGGGAAATATTTAATTACATGTTCTTATCAAAAGCTCCACACCGGAGCCAATATACTCCTATAATAAGGAACTGCATTACTAGCCATTACCTATTATTATACGGTCCATTTTGCCATTTAAAGGGGTTGTCTTACTTCAGCAAATGGCATTTATCATGTACAGCAGGGATGACCAACCTGTGGCCCTCCAGCTGTTGCAAAACTACAATTCCCAGCATGTCTGGACAGCCTACAGCTATTAGGACATGTTGGAGAGCTGCAGGTTGAGGATCCCTGATGTAGAGAAAGTTAATACAAGGCACTTACTAATGTATTGTGATTGTCCATATTGTCTCCTTTGCTGGCTGGATTCATTTTTCCATCACAGGGGTTACGACAACCTGTGCTTGCTAATTAAAGGAAAACGTGCCGCCCCCCTCTGGTGGCTGGGATCGTGGAGCACATGCATAGCACGTCCTGTCCCAGCCACTTCGTATCTGCAATAAAAATGAATCCAGCCAGCAAAGGAGGCAATATGGACAATCACAATACATTAGTAAGTGCCTTGTATTAACTTTCTTTCCATAATAAATGCCATTTACTGAAGAGAGACAACCCCATTAAAGGCGTTATCCAATCCTAAAAAAATCCCCCCCCCCATATGCCGGTCCCCCACGCTAAATATACTTACCAGGGTCCCTGCCTCGCTTCCTGTCCCCGCACAGCCATTGCTGCTTCTCCCCGTGTGCGGATGAAAGGTGTAGGGGAGGTAGCAGCCAATGGCAGGCAGGGACTAGGACGAGCCTCCCTAGTGTCACCCGCGATGCTAGGGAGGCTCATCCCCGTCACCGCCTGCCATTAGCTGCTCCCCCCGACACCAGATGTTTTCATCCGCACACGGGGAGAAGCAGCAGTGGCTGTGCGGGGACAGGAAGCGAGGCAGGGACCCTGGTAAGTATATTCAGTATGAGGGGCCTGGCATATGGGGAAGCATTTTATAGTCTTGGATAACCCCTTTAACTACCATTATCAGTAAATTCCTGTGCAGTCAATATAATAGGGGGCCTAATAACACCCCCAAAGTGGGCTCCCTTTAAGTCATAAGTACTGTCTGACTTCTATTAGGTCTCTGGGGATATTAATAGTACAACGTGTGAGAAATGACCCTCCCTTCTTTCCATCTGATGGTAAAATACAGTAATCCTGACAGAAATAACTGGTTTGTAAAAATAACTTCCGCTCCACAGACTATTAACAGGGAGCGTAATACATCTGCAATCTATGAAGGGCTCCGCAGATACCCAGGAAAGAGCCCCTCCATACGACAGACGGAGTAAGACGTCTCCGTGCCAAGCTCCGCCAGCTGCCCGGCGGAGACAGGAAATGTTCTGTGACAATCACCACCTTCATCTGAAATGACGGAGTAATTAGTAAATGGCTCTCTCGAGAAACGGTGACACTGCTTCCACAAATAGAACCAGCCGCTCGGCGCAGATTCGGCTTGCCGTGTATCCGTGCGGGTAAAATAGAAACGCAGCGCGCAGATTCCCATAGCAACAAGGAAGGCGTCAGGGTATAACACAAAGAAACAAATCTTAACACCGGAACGTGTTACATCAGGCGGTTCTCAGATGGTGGACGTATTATATCACCTTATAACAGCACTGAGTAATCAAACTTAGTCATATCAGACCGTGAGGAACTTAGTCATGAACGTCATCATTGTATAGACTATTTCACCCTTAAAGGTTATGGACACCTTCGGGGACATTTTTGTTTATGATTGCATTTTACTCATTTTGGACTAAAAATCATGTTTTCAATTGTTCTTTATTAAAAATGTTCAGTCGTTTCTGAGAAACAGGGGTTAAAAAAATCAGTCTGTTTGCAAACTGTCTCAGTCTGTTTTCTTTGAATCCTGTTATCTGATGGCTCATGTGTAGCTCTTGTCTCTGATCTCCTGACCTCATAAACACTTATTTGAGCAATATTCTTATCAGTATAATAACTGATCAAAAAACTTATGTGTGAACAAGGCCTAATCAGTCATCACCTATCTCCAGAATTGGGGTCCCTCATCCTGCCGACCACTGCATCATTAATAGGAGTTACGTAATACCCCTTTAAAAGCAACTATCTATACAGTTAGAAGGTCACAGGGCCGCACTGATAATTGTTTACTGGCACTGTATAGGGTATGGCGGTAGATGTCACCTCATGACTGTAGGCTCTCCGCCCTGCTGTGCACCGGTTGTCTCCCAGTCAGCATCTCTGTTAGCTTTACAGAATGTCTCTGCTACCTAAAGTGAAAACATTTCAGGCACGGACAGGGGAAATAAAAAAGGCCTTGGCTTTGATGTGATTTCTTGAGCTTCTACTGTGACAGCCATGCCAGAGGTAATAAATATTGTATAAAGTCTGTCCGCGTACTGCAGCCGACATCTCCGAGCTTCATTCCCATAGCAACACTGAGCTAGATTTACTGGTATAGGAATAAATATACTGGTGCTGCCGCAATGCCTTCATATTTCCAGATCCAGGTCCTTACCAGCTGCCTCCTGATACCACTTATCGGACCAACTTCTACTAGCCGATACCTAGGAATATGGGGACCAGCACACTAGGCCACGTCCTGCACCGACTGTCCATGACGTTTCCAGAACACTCTGTTGGGCCCGGCGGAAGGAGCATATATTAGACTGACAATTCTTCTTAAAAGGGATGGTAGACCTCAAAATGTCATTGGACCAATCTGAACCAATGCAAGATGTATCAAGCTATCCTCACACTGTGTGTGTCTGGAATAGCATAGTACACTACCGTAAATGTGGAAATGTATATTGTATGCAGGGGTGCGCCTAGCCTTTCTGCTGCCTGAGGCGAAAACTGAAACAGCGCACATGTACACTTGGCTGAGATCATCATGTGTTTTAATAGACGGGTGGGGGGAAGGGGGTAACCTGCTGCCAGATACCTCTCATGGTGGTCTATCTCCCTTGAAAACAAAAAAGATTGGTCATGTTGAAATCCAACTGCCTGATCCTCCATTCATCCAGTATCTGTCATCGGTGAAGGATCAGGACACCCTCATTGTATTGTACAGCGGTTGTGCTTGGTATTGCAGCCCAGCCCCATTCACTTCTGTGGGGCTGAGCTGAAATTAGGCCACGTGAGCGATCAGTGTGATGTCACTCGGCCTAGGAAAAGCTGCAAGAAGGCTGTGGCGCTCACAGGAGCACCGGTGCCTTCTCAAACAGCTGATCGCTGGGGTCCCAGGTGTTGGCCCCCCCATGATCAGATACTGATGACCTATTCAGAGGATAGGTCATCAGTATTAAAATCTCAGAAAACCCCTTTAAAGGAAGTGTGCCACCAAATTTTTACCTGTCATTTAAAACCAAATAGTAACACATATTCTCATTTCTAATCGCTTTTTATTTTCTGATTGCAGATGTTCTTATTCTATTTCCTGAACATGATTTTGGGGGCAGTCATCTTGCCTGAGCTGTTCTTAACAGCATTTAGAAAGTATTAAAAAAACTGCTTTATGGCAGCCCTTTGGGCCGTAGACACAATGGTCAGGAGGAGACCTCAGTGACTTCTATGGGAGAGTTTTCTAGGCATGCTCTATGATCTATACAGAGGTCATTGAACAAAGAAAGAATAGATAAACTGTGACAATTACCTATTGTGAATGGTGGATCCAGTGTTATCTATACACAGAGGTGATATCATTATAGGCAGGATTAGAATGACAGATAAGCAGATAACTGCAGTAAAGTGATCTGTACAGACCAAGAAGTGGCGCCTATTATTAGGTTTAGTGGCCAGTGTGAAAACGGCAGGATTTATTTTTATTTTTTTTTGTTTAAATATAGATAGTGATATGGAAAATTTAAATTATCATCATCAAAAATTCTTTAATAATATGTTAAGCTTAAAAACATGATTTAAACGATAGTTCATTTTTTATTAAGCATTCCCGTTAAAGTAATCGTTCCTGTCCTGCTGCCGCTGCTTGTTTGCTGGCAGCAGGGGTGCACCACCTGTGAGGCCAGGTGAGATGATTGCCTCAGTCAGCACCAGGTAGGGGCAAGAGGGGGTGGTGGAAGGGCCATGGGCTATGAGCGCTTTCTTTGTGGAAAATGGGTTAGGTTAAGAAATTGGCATGGGAGGGGGGGGGGCGTCGTTTCAGTTTTTGCCTCAGGCAGCAGAAAGGCTAGGTGCAACCCTGGTGACGTCCCAGTATATGGCACATGAGTGCTGTAGCCAATCACTCCCCTCAGTGGTCTACTACTAAGGACAGTGATTGGCTGCAAGTGTTGGGCTCATCTTGGATTTTTTTATTATCTAAAAAAAAAACTATAATTCTAGTGATAAAAAAAAACCTTTTAACCATTTTTTTAAATAAATTTTCGGGAACAGATTTCTACTGGTCACCACAAATCACAATCAGATTGGTAAAGTTTTCTCCACATCAGTTGGGGTACATTGCAATCACAATGGAATTCTTTGATTCTGAGAGAGGTTAGGCTTTCCAGGGGTATTGCCACCCCCAGAAAATGTCAAAAAAATTGCACATGTTGTCATAAGATGTGTCCATAAACAGAAAAGGAAAGTCGCCTTAACCCGCCAAAATCGGCAGACTATCTAATCCGTATGGGGGCGACCCAACGATCCACCGACGGCAGATATTAGGAAAAAGTTTCAGTCACACTGGCTTTTTTGTGTCAAATTCTTGGTTCCCACAGGAGATAAGCCGGTGGAAGAGGTGTCTGGCATCGACCTAATCCTCTTTACCCCAAACTAGGTGTGCATGTAAATGGGGGAAACAGGAGAAAGAGCATTTGGCCGAAGGTTACTTTCACATCTGCATTTTTAATTCCGGCAGGCTGTTCCTCTGCTAGATAGTACCGTATATTGGGATCCGGCCAGTTTCTGGCATGAGGGTCAGGTTTCAGACGGACAAAAAACACTGCATGTCCCAATTTTTGTCTGGTCAACACCCGGTAGGATCCCCATCGTATCCCATTGTAGTCAAAGGTGTGTACAGGTAGGGTGTATCTCTACCAGAACAGCCTGCCGGATTTAAAAATGCAGATGTGAAAGTAGCTTAAGGTATATGGCCAGCCACCTTTATTTTTATAGAGCCTTTTTGCAGTGGCTAAATAAGACTCTATTCACCCAACGGCCCCCATTTAAATGGCATCTGTCAGCAGTTTTGTACCTATGACACTGGCTGACCTGTTACATGTGCGTTTGGCAGCTGAATGCATCTGTGTTGGTCCCATGTTCATATGTGCCCGCATTGCTGAGAAATATGATGATTTAATATATGCAAATCAGCCTCTAGGAGCAATGGGGGCGTTACCATTACACCGAGAGGTTCTGCTCTCTCTGCAACTGCTGTATCCACTCCCCTTTGATTTATAGCGCCAGGCAGTGGAAACATCATCACACCTGGTCCTATCAAAGTGCAGAGGGCTCAGCAGTTGCAGAGAGAGCAGAGCCTCTAGGTGTAATGGTAATGCCCCCGTTGCTCCTAGAGGCTCATTTGCATTGATTAAAACATAATTTTTCTCAGCAATGCGGACACATATGAACATGGGACCAACACAGATGTCTTCTGCTGCCAAGTGCACATGTAACAGGTCAGCCAGTGTCATAGGTACAAAACTGCTGATAGATGCCCTTTAAGTCAATGGAGTCCGTCAGACGATGTTGTTGTTGGATCCATCACAGCTTGAGTTTCATTCTCTGCTTCTATGATGAGATGTGAAGAGTGTCTAATACATACTATGTGAAATAAAGGACTGGGGGGCGTGCCAATAGCAACCACCAGAATCATCACAGACAAATAGCGGCTATGGGTAGGTGGAGACATAGAAAGCACTTCCAACTTTTTAAGAACATTAATGTTGAACTTTCTCTTAAGATGTCACCTAGACTCTGAATACCCCATTAACATTGCTTCCAGGTAAAGTGACAAAGCGACCCGTTCCCTCCCGGTGCTTTATTCTGCCATCATGTCAGCCAGCTATTATGTTCCAGTTCTGTAATGCACCGGCTGACGTGCTGATAACAATATGTCAGATGCTGTACCTTGGCTTTCTCCAGCTGTGCCTGGGCCTGACGCTCTGCCTCTCTCCGCACGGCCTCCCTGTCTTCTTCCAAAGAGACATCAGAATCAGATGGACGGCTGGTATAGGAGTCCGCCGAACCCTGCGGAGAAGAAGAGGAGAAACATTAGAATGGATGTGCAGCGATGATGACGGCCAATCTTGCATAGACCACCGTTGTGAGCTTAATAATACGGAAGAAACATTGGAGCGGCTCGTTGGGTTCCCTCATTAGACGAGCTGTTTTGACTACTAATCATCAAGCGTGTAATCTCGCCGAAGAGAGATCTCTATTCTCCTTGTCTCCCGGCTCATTCGGGAATCTGATTCCCGGTCAAAACAGACGATGAACACATGCTATTAAACAAACAGTTAAAGAGGCAAGCAGTCAACAAATGTGCTGTGTTGGCTGAGAAGCTCATCTATGCCAGTCGGTGCCTACTGAAGCTTTAATCTGCCCCCCTCACTCAATTCAGCACCCTTTATTAAAGGACTTGTCTATAATAGACACTTCTCTCTTGATTACGGGTCACGGTCTGATTTCCCTGTGGAACCGGTGACCATTGGGTGCCCAATGGTCATCCATTGACTTCTAAAATAGGTAAGATTCTCTAGTCCAGAGCTGCTACGGCTCTTGACTATTGTTAACTAGGGGTGCTCTTGGGCAGAGGAGCCTTCTTCCTTAGTAGACACCTCCTTTAAATACAATATATATGCATGGCCTCATTACTACCTATCAGCTTTCAAACCTGGTGATTATGTCCAAAGCACTATCATATTACACGGGGCTGTAGGAGAGCAACACAGAAAAGTCGGAGAGATGTCCTGGACGTTGAGATGTTCTGAAGCTTACCAACGTGTCATGCAATTATTAAGGTCAATCATTCACATGTAAATATCATATCAGTACAAGAACGTAGGCAAAGGAACTTCTCTATAAAAGCCACCTTAGATATCTCAAGTCAAACCTCTTCCCACAGATCATTAACCATTTCAATGAAACCATAAGTTGCCTATATTGCCATCAACCACCACCCGTCTTCCATCATATCATTCCATACGATATTAGCAGACCGGAGACCAGCCTGCTCCAGACATCGGTGGTTATCTAATATACTACAGAGCTATATATAGCAGCCGGTCGTAATAGCCACATCACCACTTCTCCTCCAGGTAAATTAATATAGAAGGAGCTTACACAAACATCAGGATTCTTCAGTCGTCCTCCTTTGGTTCTTTTTAAGAGTCTAATCCAGGAGGCCTTCATTAGCCAGACCGGTTAATTATTGTGCCCAGTGGAGGCACCCCGTGCAGATCCTTCCCAAACAAGTGCACGGATTATCCTGAAGATCAGCGCTGCCTTCCCTATCCATCTTTCCCTTGTAAGCTTCAGGAACGACCACACACACAGGGCAACTTCAGCAGAAGTAAAGGGCGAGAGGTCGTGCTTCCTTCTCATTCCAATCACAGGTGGCCATTCATTAAGGAACCCATTTAAAAGAAGAAGAAGAAGTCCAAATATGTCTCCTTGTCATCATGGTTGAGAAGATGCTGAGCACAAGGCATCCCTGCTGCCGGTGCCAGGTGACTGCTAAGCACGGAGAAGGAGTCTACATTGCTCCCAGAGAATGGAAGCCTTGCAGAAATGAAATCCTGGGCAAAATGTATTCAGTGACATTTGCAAGTGCAAAGTTCAATCAATCTCTTTAGGGATCTGGTTGGGGGACGGAGTCTCGCCTCACTGAGCATGCTCCGTATCCTGTCCTTACGCAGTTGCTCACATCACACAGGGCTGCTAGTCTTTGTCAGATTGCTTTTCTGCATCTCAAGGGTACACAGCTTGAAAATAGCAAGATGCTGCTGGCAGGACGGAGCAGCTGATCATCTGCATCACACGTAACAGACCTGTACTCGCCGTGTGCACAGAGACATAGACACAGGCTGTGAGCGGTGCTGTCATCTACTCAGATTAACAATACCGCTATAGTGTGTAATATAGATTCAGGGAAACGTAAAGGGTCAGAACTGTCTTTTATGGTGCAATTATTCTATCTATCTATCTATCTATCTATCTATCTATCTATCTATCTATCTATCTATCTATTCTATGTTTCTACCTGTCTATCAAACTATCCATGGTTGTTCTATCTATCTATCTATCTATCTATCTATCTATCTATCTATCTATCTATCTATCTATCTATCTATCTATCTATTCTATGTTTCTACCTGTCTATCAAACTATCCATGGTTGTTCTATCTATCTATCTATCTATCATCTATCTATCTATCTATCTATCTATCTATCTATCTATCTATCTATCTATCTATCTATCTATCTATCTATTCTATGTTTCTACCTGTCTATCAAACTATCCATGGTTGTTCTATCTATCTATCTATCTATCTATCTATCTATCTATCTATCTATCTATCTATCTTTCTACCTCTCTCTATGTTTCTACCTGTCTGTCAATCTATCTATGGATCTCATACCTATCTTTCTATCTATATAATTATCTATCTATCTATCGCTCATCTATCTGTATATCTCATATCATTATCTATCTATCTATCTATCTATCTATCTATCTATCTCATTATCTATCTTTCTATGTTTCTACCTGTCCGTCAATCTATCTATGGCTCTCATATCTATCTTTCTATTTATATAATCTGTCATTCTTTATAGATATAATGTCTCTATTTTATATCTATCTAGCTCATATCTATCTATCTATCTATCTATCTATCTATCTATCTATCTATCTATCTATCTATCTATCTATCATATTTAGTACTTAGTATATACAATATAACAATGTTAGTTATATTAACCATAGTCAGTCTGATACATCTATGATCAGCTTTAGGCTGGGGTCACACGTTGTGGATGCACTATGGCCAAGGAGCACTCACGCCGAGGTTGTATCTGTTCTGATGTAGATTGGTTTTTAAACTGCTATTTAGCTGCAGACCATTCACAATGAAGCTGGATTTACCTACAGCCAGTCTGAGAGCTGGCACACTGGCACGGTTCTGTCCACATCACGGGTGCTCCTTGGACCTGAAGCACCCACAATGTTTGGACTTGGCCTTGGGCACATACTGTACTTCACAATGTACTGAGCATAGTCACTAAAAGTACAAATACACACAATAAGAGCCAAAACACCATCTCAGATGTAAATGGTACAAAGTTCATTTTTACTTGAGGGCGAATAGCTAAGTCATGAAAACCAAATATCGACATCTGTGATGGAGGAAGCTTCCTTTACATTAAATATCAGCACTTCTTTTAAGAACACAGTAAAAGCCCCCCATACACATGTTTCCACCGCCAAATGTCTCAAGACAAGCACCTGCCTCCTGGTTCTGGAATACGGCCATAGCTGGGAAATCAATCAAATGACCTCTATAACCCCTGTGCACTCCCATGACATTAAATGCACAGCGCTCACTCGTCTCTGCTGCACTGATTAACAATGGAGATGAAACCTGCCAATATGAGCCAGATGTATGAGTCACATACTAAGAGAAAACTATAATAATGCCGCATCCATTAGTCAGCCATATATCAGTAAGTAAGGTGAAATATGGTAAGTTAAGATCTCAGTGTTATAGTAATCTCCTCATGAGATAATTTACCTATGATACGCTAAAAACACTAAGGGGGAGATTGATAATAGGAAAACTGGTTTAGTTGCCCATAGCAACCAATAAGATTCCACCTTTCATTTTTGATAGCTCCTTTGGAAAATGAAAGGTGGAATCTGATTGGTTGCTATGGGCAACTAAGCCAATTCTACCTTACACCAGTTTGATAAATCTACTCCTAAGGACAGTAAAATCCCTTAGTTCCTCTGACATATAACACATGTTCTATCACACCTTCACTCCAGAATTCTGTCTTCAAAAAGTCGCACGATAGGGCTTTTGCGACTTTTTTGCGCATTTTTTTGCGACTTTTTGCATGTGTACACAACTCACTCCAGTTTGTAATATGGGTGGAAAAGTGGGTGTGGTTAGCCATGTTAATGAGTTTCACTCCAGATTTATCATTGCGACTTTTTAAAAAAAGTCGCAAAATAGTCGCAATCTCACTCCAGGAGGAGGGTGGAGTAGGAAAAGTGGAGGAGCTTCTCTAGACAGAAGTGTTAGGTTTAAGGACAAGCCACATTTATCAAACAACCTGTGACGTTTGATAAATGTGGCAGAAAGTACTCCAACACAGACTGAAGCAAAACTGACTTCAAATATTTTCCTAATGATAAATTCCCCCCCTTAAGTTCCTCTGGAACATATAACACATGTGTCTATCACACCTTCACTCCAGAATTCTGTCTTCAAAAAGTCGCACGATAGGGCTTTTGCGACTTTTTTGCGCATTTTTTTGCGACTTTTTGCATGTGTACACAACTCACTCCAGTTTGTAATATGGGTGGAAAAGTGGGTGTGGTTAGCCATGTTAATGAGTTTCACTCCAGATTTATCATTGCGACTTTTTTATAAAAGTCGCAAAATAGTCGCAATCTCACTCCAGGAGGAGGGTGGAGTAGGAAAAGTGGAGTAGCTTCTCTAGACAGAAGTGTTAGGTTTAAGGACAAGCCACATTTATCAAACAACCTGTGACGTTTGATAAATGTGGCAGAAAGTACTCCAACACAGACTGAAGCAAAACTGACTTCAAATATTTTCCTAATGATAAATTCCCCCCAATGTGTCTACTACAATGTAGACATTCACAAGACTGCAAACAGAAGACTGACCCATGATGGTAAGATTAACATTTTATTTCGGGCTGTTTTCTCGAACATAGATGATCATCAAGGGCTCGGCTCCTGGAGCCCATGGCATTTATCCAAAAAGGCGGACCATGTAATAAGTGAATGATCCAGGTCAACCTTGCTTAGCAGCTCCTCTCTCTGGCTCATACAGGGGTCTCTACCACATCCACCTATGGGGACACTTCTTATTGGGACATTTTTGGGGGTCGTTATGGGGGCATATATGGGGGCACTTCTTACTGTCATATTATTGGGGGGCATCTATGGGGACACTTCTCACTGGCACATTATTGGGGGGCACTTCTTACTGGCACATTATTGGGGGGCACTATGGGGGCATCTATAGGGGCACTTCTTATTGGCACATTATTAGGAGGATCTATTGGGGTACTTCCTACTGGCACATTATTGGGGGTCATTTAGGGGCATTTTATATTGGTACATATTATGTGGGGTACTTTGAGGAAGGTGGAGAGGAGCACTATGGGGGAATCTACAGGGGGCACTAAGAAGGGGTATTTTATACCGGCAAATTATGGGGGACACTAAGGGCATCTACTGGGGCACTATATAGGTGAATTTATTACTGGTACATTATGGGGGGCACTATGAGTAAGGGGGGAAGGAGCACTATGGGGGCACTATATAGAGGTATTTTATACTGGCACATTATGGGGGCACTATGGGAAAGGGGAGAGAGGAGCACTATGGAGGCATTGACTTGGGGGCATTATATAGGGGTATTTTATACTGGCACACATTATGGAGACACTATGGGGACATTATAAGTGGACTTTTTTGTATTGGCACACATTAGAGGGCATTTTTCTACTGTCACTTTATAAGGAGAATTATTACTACTGGAGGGCATTGTGGTGTGCTTTATTATTACTGGGGGACTATGGGGAACATGATTACTAGTATGGGCACTATGAGAGCATTAATACTTCTGGGGCACAGTGGGGACATGTTGGGGGTACTGTAGGAGCACTATTACTACGACGTGTGCTCTAGCAGAGAATTATTACTATTTGGTGGGACATTAGGGAGAACTATTACTGTGGGGGGCACCCTGGCACAGTATCAGCTTAGCACAGTTATTTTTGGGGGGCGTTATGTTTAAACTATTACTGTCAGGGACACTATTTGCTGGGCGCAGTTATTTTAGGACACTGTGTGCCATTAATTATTGAAGGGCACTATCTGCATGGTACTAGTATTATCAGGGGGTTGATCTGTTTCTGCAGTATAGTATTGGGGAGCACAGCGGCACAGTATTGTGGGTGGAAGGATGGTAGGATGATGGAAAAGTAGTAAACGAAGATTTTTTTTGTCAAACTGCAGAGACGAGAGATGGCTGAAAAATCATCAAGGCGGTCTGGTCTAAAAGAAGAAGATGAAGAAAGAAAGAGAACATCTACATCAGAAGAGACGTCACTGGATGTAAGTGGTATGGGGCGCTGTGTTACCCTGTATGTTCTGTAGTGATATACATAATGTTAGGAGGGAAGGGGTTCGGTTGAGAATTTGGTATGGGGGGGGATTTCAATTTTTGCCTCAGGCAGCAGAAAGGCTAGGTGCACCCCAGTTCAAATGGAAGCAATTTTCCTGGTCACATGACCTTCCATCAACCACAACTTATGGACAAGACCTCTGTGTGGACAGCACAAAAGACTTAGCGAACAAGGGGGCATACCTATTGAAATATTGAAAATGGTGCAGAATATCAACAAAGGTTATATTAGGAAGTGGCATATAATCTTACAAACACACAGATCAACAGTAGCCAGAAAGTGGCACACCCCTTTAATTTTAGTTTGTCTTGGCAACGCTTTTCAGAACCATACTGGCCCTTTATCACACAAAAAAACAACACTTTTTATTTGCCTGATGAAGGGGCTGGTATGGCCCCTAAATGTATTGACAAGACAATATGAAATTAAGTAATTTCCTATCACTATTGGGATTATACCACTTACTGAGTTCTCCTCCTATCTTTTTTCTTTATGTTTTTGTTAAGTAGGTGCCCTTTAAAAAAAAATACAGCATGCTAGATCTCTTGGCATTTTTTTTTGTTAATGTCTCTATAGAAGAAAAACACCACGAAGAAAAGACTAGTGGGAAGATGATCTGTTTGCAAAAAAAAAAACAACTGAAGATACCACCACAAAAATTGTATTGAAAAAACACAGGTGGTCAAAAAAAGCAAGTTGTTATGCTGGACCTTTTTAAGTGGTAAAGAAATCCACCAGTACCAAATTCATGTGTAGGGACCCTCAAAGGGGTAGTGTGGTCTATATTTTATCTTTAAAAAGACTCAAAATGCCGCTCACCCCACCATTCCCTCACTCCTCCCATTCTGATGATTCCCGGATCTCTCGCCAGTTTCCTGGTCTCTCTCCTAATCCAGGAAACAACTGCTAAGTCAATCACTGGCTGAAGCAGTTCACCATTATGGCCAGTGATTGGCTGAGTGCATGTCGAGAAGGACCAGGAAGCAGAGGCCGGCAGGGGACCTGAAAAGTGTTATAATGGGGCATTACAGTTTTTTTTTTAATTCAGTAGTCTGAGCTTGGTTTTAAGAAAGTTCACCCAAACAACCCTTTAATCCAAGGCCAGTGTCAGCAAATGGCAAACCTGGGCAGATGCCACCATGGCCATATGAATAAATATGATCATTGCATGGCATTGCGAGAGTAGCATAGACACATAGTCTACTGTGAGTCTATAAAGCGAGGGTCTACCCTAAAGGCTATGTTCACCTTTGGGGCAATTTTCTTTTATTATTGCATTGTACTCATTTTGAGCTAAAAATAATTTATAAATTGGTCTTTATTAAAAATATGGTGTACTTTTTTCTGTACAGAGTTGACAGCACCATTTGGATTTTCTGTCTTTTCCGCCTGACCTGGAGCAAACAGACTCCTTATCGCTGCTTGTGTCATTATGGACAATGGGGACATATGGCTAGGATATGCCCCCATTGTCTTATAGGTGCGGGTCCCACCGCTGGGACCTGCACCTATATCAAGAACAGAGCCCCGAAAGTGAAGGAGGGCGCACTGCGCATGTGCAGCTGCCCTCCATTCATTGTCTTATAGGTGCGGTTGGGCCCGCACCTATAAGACAATGGGGGCCTATCCTAACGATATGCCCCCATTGTCCATGATGAGGCAACCCCTTTAAATACGTGTTTATGACCTCTCAGTAGTTTATAATTAAGGTTTATCAGATGGCAGGCACAAAGTGAAAGTGAAAGTACTATTCACACAGCTAGAAAAACGGTTAACCCTTTGTGACAAAACGCCTCAATATTTTTAATAAAGGCCAACTGAAAAAATGATTTTTAACCAAAAATGGGTAACATGCAATCATAAAAAAAAAAGTTGCCCCCGAAGGTGTATATAGCCTTTAAATCTGACATATTGGGCAGTCACTGTCCTTTATGTCTCTGCAGTGGAAGTGACTACTGGACTGAAAGAATGCTACGTACTGTACCCTTTAAGCCCAGTACGACACTGCCCATTATATATCACCATACAGTAAAAAGGTTTTCATCTTTATTATTGTCTAATGGGCCCTAACGCTGCCAATCATAAATAATATCTCCAGAAACAGATCACATTTTCTGCTTGCTGTCGTCTCCAGCTGTACCGAAATTTAGATTAAATATGACTCTTGGCAACGTCAGACATGACTGCTGCCAAATATTTTTTTCTTCTTTATTCGGTCAGCTCATTTTTTCAGTCCCCTGCTGACAGATCTGGTCTCCTAAAAGCACAATAGTTTCATTTGTCCAATATATTTTTATTATTCTCGACATGACTTTAATTTCCTTAAAACCCTCTTATAAAGACATCATTACAGGCATATTCTGTAACTTGGAGATGGCTTAAGAAATGTCACTTTCCTCTAACATTTGGAAGTAAAAAGTACTAGAAGCTCCTTGAGGAAACTTGACAAACAAGAGACATAAATCATTGTACAAGTTATTTTGATTCAACGGATAGTGAGCTCATTTTGGCAAGTTTGAATGACCATCTAATGCCTATCGGGTTCAGTAAACCTTCTTTTCAAGGTAAATATTGAGGGAAAGAAGGGTTGGCCATTTTGGATTTCCCAAGAGATAGCTGTTAGCCAACAGCTGCCCTAGTCAAAACTCTAGTCATCAGTCAGGTATAGACCAGGAACATGTCCAGTACCCCAGGGGTACATGGTACTTGCAAATTGTTCTTGATTTGATGTTTGATATTTAACCTGTTCATTCTTTGTATTATGATTTGTATGTATTCACAAAGACATTCTGTAGGTGGCACTGTTTAGCAGAGGGAATTAGCTTTCCCTTCTGAGAGAGGAGTTTTCTAGTCAGGATTGCATCAGCCACTTTAGGTTTAGCTCTGCCTGACATTCAGGGCAGATGCCAGTTTGGCTCCAGAAAAAACATCATTCCTGCTGAGAGAACAATCCCTTAGGGAAATCTGGAGAAGACATTTATAGACTCTCCAGGATCACAAGGCCATGTGTGCTAGCAAAGTATTCACTGTTTAGGGCCGATATTGAGACTTTGCTGCTTGTGGTAGGATTAGCAGTTAGCACCTTTAACATATATGACAGTTTGGCCAACCGTTTGATAATCTGCATCCTTCAAACCGGAAACTGCAGAGTGAATTGTGAGACCTTTTGTATGTGGATGGTTTGTAGTCTCTTGTGCCTACCACACTTTCTTCTAATGTGTTTGGATGGTTTGTAGCCTGGGACCCAACCACATTTTTCAGAGTTTTGCATGCCTGTAATCATATTGGAACCCCAACTACCCTCAAGCAGGAGCCCCAACACAGATTGTGCCCTAAGGGAAGAAAACTTGTGCCCTACTATCACTGCCCTGACCCTGTGGAGCATAGATGTGAGGCTTGCCACTGTGACTAAGCCACTACCACTCCCATCCTCCACTCCGTTCCTCCATGTTCCCGCGTGACACATGAATATGGAATCTGAAGATGATGGAGTAGGCTTATGGTCTTCTAAAGCATACACATGAGAAATGTTGGTTGAATGCTCTTTTGGCCAACAGCTATCCCTACTTTATGACCAGCTTTAAAAGAGCATGTCCCTATAGTTACTTCTGCCAGCTCCACCATAAATATGCACGCTTAACTAGTGCATGTTTTATCAAGGGGGAGTTGAATAAGCTCTCACCTTTAGCTATCCTGTCACATATGTCTTCAGAGGACCATCATATACATAAGGCTGTCATAAAATATTGGTGGAATTGGCTGACTTTTCTCTCACGTGTATAGCCCACTTCGGTGGGATACCTTTAGAGCTAGAGTGATCGTGAAGACATATAAGTTGGCTTCTCATGCCAACGTGCATTAATGACTTTTCAATAATGATGATGGAAGAAGGATGACTGCCTTAGAAAACAAATTCAAATGCAAAGATGTATCGAAGACCTGAACGGTCCTGATCTTTCCTGTGATTGTGAATACCAGACATCGGTGTTGAGAACTTCAAGTCTCACCATCCACTCAATGCACAAAAGACCTGACTTGATCTGGACATGTTATGAAAAGGTCCAGGTCATCGTCCAAGCCAACTGTGGTCATCACAGCAGAATGGAAAAGAGGAGGAAATAAGATAAGAAGATACAAACAGAAGAATCCAATGAGAGTCCTGAAGACCAGAATACAAGACAGGACATTCCAGAGAGATATTATTCATATGGTCTCCAGGAATCAAGCTGCTTTCATGGAAACAAATGTCATCTATTACATCTATCATCTTAAAATATCAACTCTCGATATCAAAAATGAGAATTCACCTGATGAATACATGAATAGTGCAGAAACTGGATATCCTACAGTAAAATAGGAGGCATTATCTATTATTGTATACTTCGCAAACATTGCCCTATCGTCCCACTTCCTCACACAGAAATCTCACATACAACAGACACAATTGGCCAGCAGACCTAGTACACAACAACAGTAAAGGCAACTCCAAGGAAAATAGGAAGAGCGCACAAAACCTACGCACATGATACACAATTTGTAACAAAATCCATGGTTTAATGTATAAATGAATTTAAGGAACTTTCCAGGATAATGCACTGTGTTATGTCTAGTGGCCCGAGGCTGAGGTGCATGACAGAGGGATTAAAGTGGGCCGAAAGAAAATCTCTGAGCTGTGCTACACCCCTCTAGTTCCTGCACTATGCAAAAAAAAAAAATGCTGCAAAGTCATTTTGCTCAGAATTTTTCTTTAAGACATGAGTTGTGAATACAGCCAGTAAGGCAAAAGTTCAAACCAGTACCTCCACTGATTTGGGTTCACCCCACTCAAAACAGATGAGTAGACAATGATACAGTATACTCTAGATTTTAAAGTAAAAAACAAAACAAAAAAAAACATATTTTCAAAGTACAGGGAAAGGGTAAATGTCTTTAGTAAAAACAAAAAACAAAAAAACATGATAATATTAAATGGGTTTTCCAATCCTATACAAGTGATGGTGTATCCTCAGGGGAGGCTATCACTATCTGATTGGTGGGGGTCCAACGCCCCTGCAGTGTATCGGCTGCTGGTGCTCGTGCTGAAACTATAGTAGACAGAATTGCTTACTGCTGTACTGCCCCCATTCACGCCAATGGGAGCAGTACTGCAGTAACCAACTCCGCCCACTACACAATGGCACTAACTTTTGGGAAAACAGCTACAGTGCTTCAAAACAGTTGAACGGCGAGGGTGCCAGTTGTCAGATCCCCACCAGTGAGATATGGATGGTCTATCCTGAGGATAGGTCATTAAAAGTAAAGGAGTGGACAACCCCTTTAATTCTTACATCCAGGTCTTGCAAGTAATTCAGAATACTTGATAATCTGGCATCCATCCAGCCCTATTAATGCACGACTGAAGGCATATCAATGTATATTTATATTACTGTATCTCATATAGCCATGTATGCAATATACTGTACTGAATATGTCTAATATAAGCCACAGCTTTGAGGCCAGTAATGGGTTATATGGCACACTATATTGCAACCCAGCAGACAAACTATAGTCAAGTGTAAATCAACTCTATAGCCGAGCATGCTGCTGTGAAGTATAATGAAGCTGTATCAGTATCACCTCCTGTACTGTCACAGCAACCTGAGGCTCTGTCCAAGACATAATTGGACAGAGCCACTATGATTATAATGGATAACTATGTCATTGGATGAAGTCTCCTGCATACCTCTGCTATATATAGAATAATATAGGAACAACCACAAGGATATAGTAAAATGGTAGAAGATGTTGATGACAACCATTACTACCACTGACTAAAAACATATAGCACCAGTTAGTATATATACTGTAAATTTCAGACTATAAGATACACTAAGGTTTAGACAATGGGGAAATAATGATTTATAACTGATTAAAACTTCCCTGGTGGTCTAGAATAGTGGAGAGCTTCATGTCACTAGTTCTGGTGGTCTAGAATAGTGGAAAGCTTCATGTCACTAGTTCTGGTGGTCTAGAATAGTGGAAAGCTTCATGTCACCAGTTCTGGTGGTCTAAGATAGTGGAAAGCTTTGTGTCACTAGTTCTGGTGGTCTAAGATAGTGGAGAGCTTCATGTCACTAGTTCTGGTGGTCTAGAATAGTGGAGAGCTTCATGTCACTAGTTCTGGTGGTCTAGAATAGTGGAGAGCTTCATGTCACCAGTTCTGGTGGTCTAAGATAGTGGAGAGCTTCATGTCACCAGTTCTCATGGTCCAAGATAGTGGAAAGCTTTATGGTCACTAGTCTTCTGGTGGGCTAAAGATAGTTGGAGAGCTTCCATGTTGACTAGTTAGTGGTCTAGGATAGGGGAAAGCTTTGTGTCACTAGTTCTGATGGGCTAAGATAGTGGAGAGCTTCATGTGACTAGTTCTAGTGGTCTAGGATAGGGGAAAGCTTCATGTCACTAGTTCTGGTGGGCTAAGGATAGTGGAGAGCTTCATGTACTGGTTCTGGCGGTCCTATAGATAGGGGAAAGCTTTGGTGTCACTATTCTGGTGGTCTAGAGATAGTGGAGAGCTTTGTGTCACTAGTTCTGGTGGTCTAGATAGGGGAGCGCTTCATGTCACTAGTTCTGGTATTCTAAGATAGTGGAGAGCTTCGTGTCACTAGTTCTGGTGGTCTAGGATAGTGGAGAGCTTCATGTCACCAGTTCTGGTGGGTTAGGATACTGGAGAGCTTCATGTGACTAGTTCTGGTGGTCTAAGATAGGGGAAAGCTTTGTGTCACTAGTTCTGGTGGTCTAAGATAGTTGAAAGCTTTGTGTCACTAGTTCTGGTGGTCTAGGATAGGGGAGAGCTTCATGTCACTAGTTCTGGTGGTCTAGGATAGGGGAGAGCTTCATGTCACTAGATCTGGTGGTCTAAGATATTGGAAAGCTTTATGTCACTAGTTCTTGTGTTCTAAGATAGTGGAGAGCTTCATGTCACTAGTTCTGGTGGTCTAGAATAGTGGAAAGCTTCATGTCACCAGTTCTGGTGGTCTAAGGTAGTGGAGAGCTTCATGTCACCAGTTCTCGTGGTCCAAGATAGTAGAAAGCTTCATGTCACTAGTTCTGGTGGGCTAAGATAGTGGAGAGCTTCATGTGACTAGTTCTAGTGGTCTAGGATAGGGGAAAGCTTTGTGTCACTGGTTCTGGTGGTCTAAGATAGTGGAGAGCTTTGTGTCACTAGTTCTGGTATTCTAAGATAGTGCAGAGCTTCGTGTCACTAGTTCTGGTGGTCTAAGATAGGGGAAAGCTTTGTGTCACTTGTTCTGGTGGTCTAAGATAGTGGAGAGCTTCGTGTCACTAGTTCTGGTTGTCTAAGATAACAGAGAGCTTTGTGTCACTAGTTCTGGTGGTCTAGGATAGGGGAGAGATTCATGTCACTAGTTCTGGTGGTCTAAGATATTGGAGAACTTCATGTCACTAGTTCTGGTGGTCTAGGATAGGGGAGAGCTTCATGTCACTAGTTCTGGTGGTCTAAGATATCGGAGAACCTCGTGTCACTAGTTCTGGTGGTCTTGGATAGGGGAGAGCTTCATGTCACTAGTTCTGGTGGCTTCTGGCAATGAAGCTACAGCTGAACAGCAACTCGGTGGGGTCGTGATGTGTCAGACCCCTGGGAATCAGCTAGTGAAGGCCTTTCCTGGGGATAGGCTATCACTTAGAAAAGGCTGGACAACAGATGTGTAGCGGCACATTTGTAGTCACTCCACCAGTAGAGGGAGCAGAGCCTCTGAGCTTGTGCTGCTACTCAGAGCAGTGGCGCAGGTGAGAGATTGTCACAGCAGACCAAGATGTCCTGCCCTGTTAATCAAGAAGTGTGAAGAGTGTCATGAGCTTTGGGGACACTCCATGTGCATACCTCTGCTTAAAGGCGTTATATCATGATTAATGTAAAAAATAAACTCCTCTTTCTAGCAAACATAGAACCAGCCCTGTACCTCACATAGATCTACAGATCTTCTCATTTATTCATTGCTCCAATTGCTCTGCTAGATTTATTTCAATTTGGCAGCTTAGGGGGCGTGCACCTCTACAGGGAGCACGTTCCTTCTGCTGCAACTGAGAATGTACTTCCTTCTGAGTGAGCACGACAGAAATAAAAAAAAAAAAAAGCCAACAGCAGGTGGCACTATACAGATACATTTCAGTGAATAACTCACTGGCTATACTAAATTTTCTTCATTTTTCTTCATACAACCCCTTTAATGAGATGAATCTATTCGCTCGTCTCTATGCCAGATGCATCCAAAAAGTTCATTATGGGGAAATCCTTTCTTCCACTGTGTACGCAATATAGTCATTAATAACACTTAAACTCTAGGCATAAAATTTTACGAACTTTTGAAACACATACTGCACATTTTTATCTTTTTTTTTTTTTTTTAACAAACACAGCAATTATAGAGACCCTTCGGATAAAAAACAAACTACAAACATTTTACAGTCCTGCCCTGTTGGAGGATTGCTCGTGGCTTCCCAAGTCATGAATCATACATAATTGTTTATGTGGACTGCTAGCACGAGTCCTTTCCTTCAATTGAAAACATATGGCTTTCCGACAGAATATGTTCCGAAATAATCAGCTAATGAAACGCGGCCTGACGACGCGGGAGGGCTGCGCAGTTCTCGTTTAATGGACGCTGACTTTTTATGTCCCTCGCTTCCTACTAAGATGTCAACGTATAGAATCCCAGTGCGTTATCTGGACCCGGACTGAAATTCCTTACCATGCTCTGTAAATACTCAGATGTCATGGATTCTCGCCAAACAAGGAAAGCAGAAAGGATTAAAACAAGTGATATTTTAACCATGGAATTATTTAAAGTGAAACTCCACCTCTAACAGTCTCTGTACGGTCAAGAAATGCAAAGTCTAGCATCTATATTATCCGTATTTGCTATGTTTTTCAGTTCTTACTTATTGTTATTTTCTTTTATTCTGCGCAAAACTCTGCCGTTGCCTGGAAACCATTAACAAGCTGCTGCTGACTGATGTAATTATGACTGTTTCCCTTATTATTTACATTAATTTTTAGATGATTTTATTATTGTATATCATTATGACTTGTTTTGTAATAAATCAGCTCAGCTCATTAAAAGGGGTATTTCCATCACAGGCAAAGGGGGTATATCGCTAGGATATGCTCCCATTCTCTGATAGGGGCGGATCCCAGAACAGAGCGGGGAGAGTTGTGGCTGGAGGACCCCGGGTTTCACGGGTTCCGGCCACCACCAGGCGCAGCTCCTATAGAAGTGAATGGGAGCTCATCGCGCATGCGCGCCCACCGCTCCCATTCATTTCTATGGGGCTGCGGGAAATAGCCAAGCCAGCGCTCGGCTATTTTCGGCGGCCCCATAAAAATGAATGGAGAGCGGCTGCGCATACACGGTGCGCTCCTATTCACTTCTATGGGAACTGCATCTGGTGGTTTCCCTGCTCCGTTCTCCGTGTAGGTGCGGGTCTCCGAGGTGGGACCTGCACCTATCAGATAATGGGGCATATCCTAGCTATATGCGCCCATTGTCTATGATGGCAAAACCCCTTTAACTGGGTTCAGCCACAAAAAATATTGTACATTTTTCAAGCCAGTACCTGGATCTGAATACTGTAATTGCATGTGATTAAAAATGTATCTGTATAGCGCCACCTGCTGTTTGTTCTTTCCCTTAGTTCTACGTTCACCTCACTGAGGTGGTCGCACGCGCTCAGTTTAAATCTTCGACTGTCAACCATCTGTGTCTTCTGTTAGAAGTTGTGGAAATTACTGTAGCAGAAACGACATACCGCCTGAGAAAGTACACGCCCCCTGAGCCTCCAGCCTGAAATAAATGTAGCAGAACAATTGGAGCAATGAATGTGGAGATCTCTGGATCCATGTGAGGTACAGGGCTGGTTCTAGCTTTGTTAGAAAGAGGTTGTCCTGTTCTATAAGATGTCTTATTTTCATTTTTTACATCAATCATGGCATAACCCCTTTCAGGCCAGTTTCACATGAGCATGTTCGGTCTGGTATTTCCCAGACCGAACACTGCTCCAGTGACCCGAACTCACAGCATCCTCGTTTCTTAAGATGCTCTGAGTTCCTGCCTGATGGTGGGTGTATTGTGCTGTACTCACATGACAACATCCCTACAGTACAGTAGACCCGCAGTCAGACAGGAACCCACAGCATCATAAGTAACAAAGATGATGTGAGTTCAGGTCAATGGACCAATGTCTGGTCCAGCAAGTGCCACCATCACACAGAGCATATTTCTCAAACTAAGAAACTGGCCTAAAAGTGAATTCACATGCTGCAGATTTTTAGCTTAAATTTCAGCTTTACAAACCTCATCCATGTGCAGAATTGGGGGCATACTGCAGATTTTTTAACTGGCAGCCTGTAAAGCATATTCCACCATTTCCTATGCATAGGCCATGTTCACACTGTGGATTTTGCAAGTGGATTTTGACATGCTTTCTGCACCAAAATCCACATAGAATTCATGTCAGAAAAAAGCAACACGTTCATTCTTGGTACAGAATCTACGCAGAAATTCCCAATGAAATTGATGGGAGGCCTAAAAACATGAAAATCTGTATCCAAAATCTGCACCAAAAACTGCTTCAAACAGAAACCACATAAAAAAATGGTACAGAAAACACTTGGAATTTTTATATGATTCCGCACCTACATTTTAAGTGTGCTAATACAACTGTGTGACCACACCTTTTAGGCAAAATCCACCCTGTTCCTCCCCTCATGGTAGGAGTGGGCTGGTTCTACTTCCTGCCAGGTGGGGGAGTTCCAGACAGACAGAAGAGGAAGAAAGCTAATGCCTGAGCTTCTTCTTCAGGGAACCTTAATTAGTGCTCTTGAGAGACCTTCACTTCAGGAAGATTGTTAGACTCAAGACCACTACTTCCAAAAAGCTTCACAGTGCCTAGCCAGCTTTATAGACCCTGCTGCAGGTGAAGGACTACGGCCAAGACACCCGTCACCTACGCCACTTCTAGGCCAGTCAAACACCAGCCCTGAATCATACTATGGACGCCTATATCCACAAGTGGCTGCAAGTGCCATTTAATGGCCACCTAACCAGCCACCATCTGGAGACCCCACTGTATACTTACAATTGCTAGATGTGCCACAAGTTATATTTTGCATTAAAGGGGTTCTCCAGGAATTAAGAAAATGAAAATACTTAAGTGTTACTTCATTCTAAATTTATTACCAAATACCTTTCATTAGTTATAATGTCTTGTTTTGCCGGGGAGAAATCATTAGGAGAAACAAAATGGCCGCCGTCCTATTAGTGCACACAAAACCTGTCCTAATCACCCAGGAGGACAAGTTACTTTACAACACTGAGGTAAAGCGCTGCCTCATCCTCCTCTCTGATCCACTTGTCAGGGATTATAATCCTGAATACAGATAAGATCTTTAGCTGAATCTCTGTAGGAATGGAGTTCATGAGCAGATGTGGCTAATGAGCAGCAGCACTTGAATGCAGTCTCCATTACCACAGTCTGTCCTGTCCGTCCTCTCTGTACTTCATGCCTCCTGATGAACTCCTTTCCTACAGAGATTCAGCTAAATATCATAGTAAACTCTAGTCAGTCCCTGACAGAGCAGAGAGGAGGATGAGGCAGCTTTTTACCTCAGTGTTGTGAAGTAACCTGTCCTCCTGTGTGATTAGGACAGGTTTTGTGTGTACTAATATGACGGCAGCCATTTTGTTTCTCCTAATGATTGTTCCCTAGACAAATCGAGCCATAATAACTAATGAAAGGCATTTGGGAATATATTTATAATAAAGTAATACTTACGTATTTTCATTTTCTTAATTCCTGGAGAACCCCTTTAAGTAAAGAGAGACGTTCTACTTCAGGTCTGCTTCTTCAAACTACCTTTCCACCACACTGATCCCCATGAAGCAATGGCCTGAGGGAGTACATCTGACCACTACCACCCTCATCCTCTCATCCATCTGTAAAGACTGTGCTTTATGTATCCAGTGCCTGTGTAAAACGCAGTCTCATCATTGCATGCACCTACATCGACGTCGCGGCAATCAAGGACCCTGCCTTGCACCTTACAGTTACCACCAAGGGAACCCCAAACCACCAGGCAGGAGAACTCAACACCCGGGTGTGCCCTGAACAGAGTAAAAGGTGCACCCTTCCTATAACTGGCTCAGGGAGCGTCCAAACTGTGAGTACAATGACTCCCATCTTCCACACACACACCTGCGGCTCTATATGCAAGGACTTTCATATAATAAATTTATGGTAGCAAAGGTCAAACCCCTTCAATGTTCTTTCACTAAACTGACTAAAGCAGAGCAATATGTTGGTATCCCCTGGCATGAAGTATGAATACAATATTGCGTGACAACTGTTTACTATGTGGTACACTGACACATTTTTGTAAGACATTTTTGGAAAGGAGACAATTGTGCATCCTTTGTCCAAAGTTCTCATCGAGCTTCTCCTACAAGGTTCCCACTATGTGAGGTACATACAATGCAAGAAAATGGGATTTTTTCCCACAGTTTTGCAATGGAAATGCAAGATTCTGCGGCCATATTTGAAAAGGACTTTGTCAGCTGTGTGTCAACATCCCAATAGTGTTAATTATTACACGTTACTGGACGTCATAGGTTTTATTCAGGCTGTGGCACAGGATATGGCTTTGGGGGCTAATGGAGGTCTGGTGAAACAAGGACGACTTTAAGATCACTTACAGGAAAACAAACTTCTTGATCTCCTTCCTCCCAAGTAACAAAGGTTATCATATCCTCAATCACTGCCTGGGCTGACAACACGCCTGCCTACATCAACACTTTCCTATCCGAAAACGAGAGAGGGGCTTCATAATGTCTCCTTCACTTCCTTGTGTTGTCCTCTTCTGTAAAGTTGTGAGAAGTTCTAATCAGCTATTCACTCCAGGGTAGCTCTTCACCATTACATCCACCACCCATGGTTTGTCACTCAGTTTTAGGCCTCATAGACACAGCACACAGGGCTCTATACTACAGGGCCCTAGGCACTCCGCATGCCACCACATGGTGCCTCCGTAGGGCACCATATTACAGAGATGTTTTTCCCTTCAAGCAAAGCTAAAGATGGAGAATAGCTCCGTAATAAGGTATCGAACAAAATAAACTGCAATGGTACCATATTACACTAATGGGGTCATTTATTAAATTACTGCTGTAAGGTAGAACTAGCTTAGTTGCCCATAGCAACCAATCAGATTCCATCTTTCATTTTCCAAAGGAGCTGTGAAAAATGAAAGGTGGAATCTGATTGGTTGCTATGGGCAACTAAGCCAGTTCTACTTTACACCAGTTTGATAAATCACCCCATAAATACCTCAGAGCGCCACTCTCCCACATTAGCAGATACTAGTATTATAAAGCAGAGGTCCCGTTACAGATTTGGAGACCGGAAACATAAAGGGGTTTTCCAGGGAGTAAAATATTGATGACCTATCGTCAGGATAGTTTGAAGTTTGCAAATTAATGTATAAATTATTTATTGTATGACATGACATCACAGTTCACCGCTCCACTCTACAAAGATGCAGTCACGTGATACAATGCATTATTTCCCCTTGCCACTTCATGTATGTTACCACGTGACTCCCGATATCCTCCCTCCCGTTTGGTATTCACTGGATAGGTCAACAGTCTATGATCGATGGGGGGTCCGACACCCAGGACCCCCACCGATCTGCTGTTTAAGAAGGCAATGATGTCATGTTCACTGGTCACATGACCTAGGTGCAGCTCAGCCCCATAGAAGTTAATGGGGCTAAGCTGCAATACCAAGCACCACCACTATCCAATGTACGGTGCTGTGCTTGGTGAGCAGGGAGAAGGCAGTGGCACTCATGGGAGAGCTAGTGCTTTCTCAAACAGCTGATCAGGCGGGGTCCTAGGAATTGTACCCCTACCGATCAGATACTGATGAGCTATCCAGAGAAAAGGTTATCAGTAAGAAAATCTTCGGACAACTCTTTAAAACTTTAAAATTTTCTGAAGTTCCTGTTCAATCAACAAACATAGCTTGCAAAATGAAATTACCTAGGGTCCTGGTATTTTTATGGTAATAAATCATCCAGTATTCAGGAATAAATAAGATTCAGGAACACTGAGAGTGACCACTCTGTTGTCCACAACAGGACCGCTTGTGCCATGAGGTGAGATGAGAATCTCGCCTCAGGCGGCAGCCAAACTACCTCTGAGAGGGGTGGCGGTTTACAGCGGGGTACATGAGCCTCTGACCTAAAGCCTATGAGGCAGTAGAACAGCACAGGCAGTCGGGATGACATAATTGCAACCTCCTAACCAGGTTATTGCGCCGCCCGTGGTCCACAAGATATGGTATTGCAGAGTGGTCCGCTCTGACGGCAGTACCAGGAATCATTTGGGTGTTGCCTATCATGCTTGCACTTAATTTAGGCAGGGCTATGTGTCGGCCCGATCTCCCAGACCAACTGACTGTATCATAGTGATTTATCATACAGCCAGTGCCTATCTGATCGTGGCTGTGTTGTACTGTATTCACATCATCCATGTGAGCACAGTACAGTAGAGCAGCATCATATAGGAACTGACTGTTTCCTAAATCAGTATGATACAGTCAGTTCAGGTCAGGCGAGCCACATTCGATCCAAGAGATAACACCGTCACACAGCCTGTGTTTCCAAGACCTGGGTGCGATGGTGTGAATCAGCCCTTAGGCCTCCTTGACACATGAATTTGGTTTGTTGTTTGTCGGACTTTATGCCCCTATCCGTAATTGCCCATATGGCATAGGTAGGTTAGCGTTAGGTCCCGTGCCACTTGAGATACCTTGATGCGGTGCTCGGGCTCCGGTATGTTCTTGATATAAGAATATATTGGCGAAAGTCTCATTTTAATATCAGTGTGAGGGTTTAGCCATATATTGTCAATTGCATTTACCGTTGAAGTGCACCATGTTTTTTTATATAGCCAATTACATCCGAACATTTGTCTATCCTGTGTAGGATGTCTTTGTGGTACATGTGGTCCGTTGCGGGCATCCTCCATTGCATGCATTTTTGCTGGGGATTGCTGGAAGCAACGGATCACATGTGCAGGATTTACTCCCCCAATTAAAAATGCGCAACAGCATATGGGGTTTTGAGCATTTTCTGCCTTTTAAGACCACTTTATTCTGTTTCACATTTTTTTGCCAAACAAGGTAGCATTTTTTCATGTTATATGGATTTTTCATGTTTTTTTTTTGTGGCGTTTTTGTCGCATTTCTGTGGCGTTTTACAAATAGTATGTCTTAGTACATCTTTTTTTTCTGTGGCTTTTTTGCACGCCATGTGTTTTTAAACAGGAATGGAATGTATGTGCCCCTCTCTGATATGACTTCTGTTGTAGATCTCTATTAATAAATAGCCATAGTTTTAAAAAAAAACCTCATAAAAACACAACATTTTTATTTCAAGCAGGGGCAAAAATGGATGTCTACTGTTTAAATATACCTGCGCAAACCCATCTTCCCTTTTGTGTCAGGCCCATTTCCTCATAGATTGTAAGCTCTTGCGAGCAGGGCCCTCACTTCTAGTGTTTCAATTGTATATTAGCCTGTAATCCTGTGAAGTCTATTTTGGTTTGTACATGAACACTCTGAATATGCTGGAGCTATACAAATAAAAATTATTATTATTATTATTTCCAGCAAATGATCCAAAAAACACTGTAGACAGAGCTGACGGGCTCACATCTGGTGGCGGCATTAAAGACATAATAATATAAAAAATGCAGCTAAAATAACTGGAAAAAAAACAATAGGAAGAGTTATGAAATTGTCTGAAAGGAATACTGGTTTTGTTGCCCATAGCAACCAATCACAGCAAAGCTTACATTTCAAATTCTGCTGTTGGCAACTGAAAGCTGCACTGTGATTGGTTTCTAGGGGCATCAAGTCTTGCCCTTAGCTACCAATCACTGCACAGCTTTCAATTTGCATTCTGCTCTTCAGAAAACGAAAGATATGTTGGTTGCTACAGGCAACAATCCAATTTATAAACTCACCACATTACTAGGAAAGCACTTCCTAATTAATAATGATGGAAAACAACCTCCGCTGGGCTCCTGTGAACAAGGCAGACATAGCAGAGCTGGAGAGGGTTCAGAGGAGGGCAACTAAAGTAATAACTGGAATGGGTGGACTACAGGACCCAGAAAGATTATTAAAATTAGGCAGTAAGACTATGATACTCTCTGCCTGAGGAGGTGGTGATGGTAAGTTCACTAAAAGAGTTCAAGAGAGGCCTGGATGTATTTTTAGAGGGTAATAATATTTCAGGTTATAGTTACTAGAGAGCGGTCGTTGATCGAGGGAGTAATTCTGATGCCTGATTGGAGTCGGGAAGGAATTTTTTCCCCTAAAGTGGGGAAAATTGGCTTCTACCTCACAGGGGTTTTTGCCTTCCTCTGGATCAACTTGTAGGAAAACAGGTCGAACTGGATGGACAGATGTCTTTTTTTGGCCTTATAAACTATGTTACTATGTTACTATTCTTATAATATCCGGCACATATTAAAGAGGGTCTCGGGGAGAAGAACTTCTCATGTATTAGGATATGTTCACACATGGCAAAAAAAGCACATACGCAGATGCCAACTGTCCCAAATTTGCCAGGAATCTCCCTGATTTTCAGAAACAGTCCTGGCAAATTGTGTGCTGTCTCTTGCCGAAAATGGGCGGAGCTAACACAAACCCTGTCCATAACTGGGTGTTTCCAGGTGTAGTTTGGGTGTTCCTATATAAGTATGCACATATGAACGTACCATTAGCATCTGTCTGTGAAATATTTTGGTCAGTTGGCACTATAGGGAGATATAGTAGGGGGCAGACTAGGCCTGTATTGTCTGGTGTTCCTGGGTTCCACCATAGGAAATTATTGTCGAGGCCCAACCCCTATATCATCAATAAAGCTTAACAGGTTTTGAATCACAGAACTAGACCTTTGCGGAAAGTGATTGGCTCCAATCATTCCATTATGGTGTCAGAACCTAGGCCCACCTGGAAGACAGTCCGACACGGGACTGATGTTTTCGTATATGCAAATGAACCTCTAGGTGCAACGGGGGGCGTTGCCTTCAGCTGCCAAGCGCACATGTAACGGGTCAGCCAGTTTCATAGGTACAAATCTAAAAGATGTCCTTTAAGAAGCAGGAGCATATAAATAATCTGGAATTCAAATTCTAACTAGGACACTCGCTCTGCTAAAGTAAGCTTCTAACAGATACCCTTTGCGCAATAGTTATTTAGGCAATTGTGTAATATATTACTTAGGTGACAACATGCAGGCACCGTACGGTCTGGGCTCCTCTCCATTCCACTTCGATAGTAATAAGAAAAGTGAAAGAAAAAAAAATAAATTGTCACACCAACTACAAGTGCACAAAAATGCAGAGGATTCTGGGCACTAAATGCTAATTTTTTTCCAGCAGTAAAAATAAATAAATAAATAAAAAATAAATAAAAAAACAACAATGAAAAAACCCCAATAACGACACTCCCCCTCCAAAAAAAAAACCCTGAAGTGACAGCTGCTAATCAGAGCCATTAAACGGAATAGTCACCCAGCTTTTCCGCAGACTTTGACTGGGCCTAAACCTGCGCTATTTTGAAACAAATGCACATTGCACTCGTCTGTGCAAGTGTCAGTCTCGACTGTAGTCTTGGAATTCCATTCGGAAATCACTGTTTTGCCACAAAGAAAAAAAAATGGGGAAAAATAAAAAAAAATAAAAGAAGGAGAGGATGAAATGAAAGCGCTCTTACCTCATCGGATTCCTCGCTGCCATAGAGGTACATTGCCGTAGTCCCCCTAGCCAATAAACTAGGAAGTCAGCACTTCCATCAGGCGACAGACAAAGAGTTTTTGTTGTGGTACAGCTGGAATACGGAGATGTCTCTTTCCCACGCTCGGAGCTCTCTCCCAGTATATACTGGTTATATATATATATAGTGTAAGTCTGGAAGGCAATGTCAGGCTGCAGTCAGCACAGTGCAACAGGCTGCGGAGGGCTCAGGGCAGCATTGCCTGGGAAGTGCATATCCGTTACTGAGGGATGGGAGGATTTACTTAGGAAAATAGTGCAGGGTTCTGGTAAATGAAGGTGGTCACATGCTCCGGGGGGGACCAGTTCATTGGCTGCTCGTGGACTGCTGGAACTTTCACAGACTACTTGGAAGTCTTCCTCTTTTTTTTTTTTTCCAGGGTGATGATAAACTCCAGTAACTAAGAACTGTATGGATACTTCATTCACAGCGAAGCTACTGGCAAATGCGGGCGAGGGGGTCACCAGATGATATATTAGGGAACTGTACTAGATGCTATATACAGGGAAGCAGCAAAAGAAAATATCTATCCCTGCAATCCTATAAAGAAAATATAGAACCGGATCCACAGGGGAACAGTTGGATCCCCCGGTAGGCCCCTGAGCAAGGATGGGCCCCTAGCATCCCAACCCTTGCACAAGTGGCACATGGCACTGCATATGAATAGCATACCTCCCAACTTTTTGGACGGTCAAAGAGGGACACTTAGGCCCCTTTCACACGAGCGTGACGGATTAGGTCCGGATGCGTTCAGAGTGCGTTCAGGAAAACTCGCACCATTTGCAAGCAAGTTCAGTCAGTTTTGTCTGCGATTGCGTTCAGTTGTTCAGTTTTTTCCGCACAGGTGCAATGCGTTTTGATGCGTTTTTCACGTGAGTGATAAAAACTGAAGGTTTACAAACAACATCTCTTAGCAACCATCAGTGAAAAACGCATTGTATCCACACTTGCTTCAGGATGCAATGCGTTTTTCACTGAAGCCCCATTCACTTCTATGGGGCCAGGGATGCGTGAATAATGCAGAATATAGAACATGCTGCGTTTTTCACGCAACGCAGAACTGATGCGTGAAAAAAAAAACCACTCATGTACACAGACGTCACGCATTGCACCCGTGCGGAAAACTCGCTCGTGTGAAAGGGGCCTTATGGTTCATTGTGTGAAATATCCATTTTTCCTGCATATCAATACGCTTCAATTATTTTCTTTTTACACAATAGAGCAAAAATTATCTGAATATAGAATTTTTTTAAAAATCCCAATTACATCAAATAATAAAATAATATACAAGTCAGGCCAGGGGCGTAGCTAACGGCTCATGGGCCCTGGTGCGAGTTTTCAGCTTGGGCCCTCCTTCCCTCAGTGCTTTGTGTGTCTTCTTATGCAGCAGAAGGGTCTTTGGGCCCCCTCAGGCTCCTGGGCCCGGTAGCGACTGCTACCTCTGCACCCCCTATAGCTACGCCCCTGAGTCAGGCTTTAATATACAGACAGGAACCAAACAAACACTTCTGGATCAATATTGTAAATGTAATAATGCAAATCTATCCCTCCAGGGACGGATTACAGTGAAATCTCACAGTGGGCCAATGCCCAGGGGGTCACCCGAGCCCCCCTCTCTGCCACTGGTCGGGAACATAATGAGCTCTCAGTGGTAATTAATGCTGTGAGAATCAGGTACTCATGGACCCAGCCAGTGACCACACATGCCCTCCTGAATTCAACTATGGCCTGCATCTCACTTTCTAAGCCCCCTGCCCCATATCCTAATCTGAGACAAGTAGAAGAACAAAAAATGTCCTCTATTCATGGCCGACACAAAGAGAAAGCTTTTGGGGCAATACTGTATATTGCGCTGCACTGTATTTTGCGCTATGGTATTGCTGACCCCTCTTACTTATGTTGCCCCGCCTCTGGTCAAGTTAGACAATCGTACAACACTTTAAGTTTTCAATCCTCCCCTGTATCCCTCAGATCAAAAAGAGGGACATTTAATGAGCAAAGCGGGACAGAGGGACTTGAGTCAAACGTAGTTACTGTCCCTCCAAAAAGAGGGACACTTGGGAGGTCTGGAATAGGCAGCTTACAGCAACCAGCCTATGTCCATATAAAAAAACAGACAGGGCAGCTAGTATCTTCTTTCCCCAAGGACCTGTCTTCTCGAAGTTGCTGTAGGGACCGTAATTATCAATCATCTTGAGTGTCTTAAAACAGACGATGTGGACCAGCACAACTAATACATACCTCCCAACTTTTAAAAATTGCAAAGAGGGACAATGTGTGCGGTGCGCATCACGGCAGTTTTTTCATACTAGGCCACACCTCTAACTCCGCCCAAAGCATAATTACTGGAGCCCCTGTGGCAATTTTTTTATTGCACTTCATTGTCCATTTAAATATTAGCTCATAAATCATCAGATTATAGATATTTTAAGGTCCAAATTGCACCAAATAGTGAAGTTCTGGTCTAATATACAAGTAGAAACCATACAGATAGTTTAGTAAGGAGCAATTTAGTAAATTTATTAATGCACATTTATGCTTTAATTCTTCAGGTCAAAAAGAGGGACATTTAAGGAGCAAAGAGGGACAGAGGGACTTGGGTCAAAAAGAGGGACTGTCCCTCCAAAAGAGGGACACTTGGGAGGTATGCTAATATCATATAGGGTGCTGCCTACCTCCCCAATCAAGGACTGAACGAAAAAAAAAAAGGGAAAACAGGGACGGAGGTATGAAATGGGAGCACTCCTCAATACTTAGTGAATTAATATATATTTTATTATGCTTTTATGTCTGTTCAAATTCCTGTTTTTGCATAATAAAAATACATTCCCTGGATAGGTCATCAGTATCTGATTGGTGGGGGTCCGACACCCGGGACCCCTGCCAATCACCTGTTTGAGAAGGCATCGGCACTCCTGTGAGTGCCGCGGCCTTCTCACAGCTCACCAAGCACAGCGCCGTACATTGTATCGTGGCCATGCTTGGTATCGCAGGTCAGAGAGGGGCTAAGTTGCTCCTAGGACACGTGACCGATGAACGTGATGTCAAGGTGATGGTGATGGTGTCAAGTGATGACCAAGGAAGAGCTGTGAGAGGGCTGCTGCTCTCAAAGGAATGCTGCTGTCTTCTCGAACAGCTGATCGGCAGGGGTCCCGGGTGTCAGACCCCCACCGAACAGATACTGATGACCTAGCCTGAGGATAGGTCATCAGTAAAAAAAAACTTAGAAAATCCCTTTAAGTTCCCAGTCAGCCCATTCCTGGTTCAATATTGGGAAATCATCAATTCTACAATGGTAAAGTTTTATGGGAAAAAGTTCAGTTCCTTCTCACAGGACATATTCATAATGTGGCCATTGATAACAGAATCAAACATTACACAAAAGTGTAAACTTTTTGTCTCCCATCATCACAACTGGTGAAATTTTTAGATTAATCCATATCACAAAAATGATGTGTCCGGTCATCTTTATGTAGAAAATATGGTATTTTACAGATTCTAGAGATGAAAGGAATCCCACATCAGACAGCAATCTGCCGTAACCGCGTGGAAGTCTTTGTGTCAGTCCTGAGTGCTGTGTAAGAGGTTCTAATGTAAGGATTAAGACCAGCGACTTAAACACCAGTCTTAATCCCTCTGTGCTGCCAGTGAATGCGCCAAAGTTATGTTGAGGCGTGGCCTCTACATAATGTTGGCACTTGCTACCGCCGGCCATGCAACATGCTTTAATCTACACCAGCTCTCTTGCTGACGTAGTTTAAAGGGATTTTCCCCACTAAAAATATTTTGCATTTTGCAGTTTTAAAACCAGCACCTGGATCGGAATTCTTTTGTAATTGCATGTAAGTAAAATATATTATAGCCAGTGAGTTATTCAATAAAATGTATCTGTATAGCGCCACCTGCTGTTTGATTTTTTTTCTTATTTCTTTGACCTGCTCACTGAGAAGGCTGCACATGCTCAGTTTCATCCTTCAATTGCTTCCTGAGCTGTGATAGGGAGAGCATGGACACGCCTCCTGAGCTGTGATAGGGAGAGCATGGACACGCCCCCTGAGCTGCAGCAGAAAAGACACTCTCCTTGAGCTGTCAGCTTGATATAAATCTAGCAGAGCAATGAATGAGGAGATCTCTGGATCCATGTGAGGTACAGGGCTGGTTCTAGCTTTGTTAGAAAGAGATTGTCATGTACTATATGATGTCTGATTTTCTTTTTTTTACATTAGTCATGGGATAACCCCTTTAAGGTAATTTTTCAATCCAAAAACTGGCATGGAAAATGATAAATGAGACAGGCCTGCTTGCCCTCCCACGCCACTCCCCCTTTTTTAACTGCTTCGCAAAAAGTCGCAAAAAACACCTTTCCAACTAAATCTGCAACATAAATACACCAAAATGGGCATAAAAAAAGTTAATAAATGACCCCCTAAGTCTTTGAGCCATATGTCAGCCATGTGTGTCCAGGGCTACCTCCCCCAGCTTCCACTGTAGGCCTAGTTAAGATCAGCTGGTTTATTTTAACAAGGAAAAGGTGATACACAGCCACCGAACATCCTTGTGTCACTTATCTCTCAGGCAATGAAGGAGCAGAAGCCGATCCTTTGATCCTTTGATGATCCATTAGAGTCGATCCTACCGAAATTAGCAGAATCGAAGGATTGAACAAGGCTAGAGAAACAGTCTGCTGTCATCTACTGCTAGACTATAGAACCCCTGTTTTATAAGGGCATTTTTCTGTTATAGCTTTGACCCCCTTGCTCTCTGGGGGGCCAGTCAAACCCTGATTTTAAGAGATTGGTGGGGTCTTATTGTTTGGACATGACTGCTATGAAAATATTCATAATAACTGGGACTCATGGGCTGTACCTTGGCTCCGGTGAGGATCAACATTTTACCATCTCCTATTTTTGACCCATGTCTTGTCTATGAGGAGCACACTCTAGTTGGTTGGAGAAATTTGTTATGAGAAACTTTTGTGGACTACTTTATCTGAGGGACATCCACAGGGTCTCCAGTAGGGTTTATATTTGAGGATCACACTTTTCAGGGGGATAACTTCACTGATGGTCTAGATTATATTTTAAACTTTATATTTCAGTTGGGTATGGACACCCACTCCTTCTCCACACTTTAGGCACTAGATTTTGACAACAAAGGCTATGGACACCTTTGAAGACAATTTTTTTTATTATTGCATGGGACATATTACATGGTATAGTTCTGGGCTCCTGTGAACAAGGCAGACATAGCAGAGCTGGAGAGGGTTCAGAGGAGGGCAACTGAAGTAATAACTGGAATGGGTGGACTACAGGACCCAGAAAGGTGATCAAAATTAGGGTTATTTACTTTAGAAAAAAGACGACTGAGGGGAGATGTAATAACTATGTATAAATATATCAGAGGTCAGTACAGAGATCTCTCCCATCATCTATTTATCCCCAGGACTGTGACTGTGACGAGGGGACATCCTCTGCGTCTGGAGGAAAGAAGGTTTGTACACAAACATAGAAGAGGATTCTTTACTGTAAGAGCAGTGAGACTATGATACTCTCTGCCTGAGGAGGTGTTGATGGTTAGTTCACTAAAAGAGTTCAAGAGGGGCCTGGATGTATTTCTGGAGGGTAATAATATTACAGGTTATAGTTACTAGAGAGGGGTCGTTGATCCAGGGAGTAATTCTGATTGCCTGATTGAAGTCGGAATTTTTTCCCCTAAAGTGAGGAAAATTGGCTTCTACCTCACAGGGGTTTTTTTGCCTTCCTCTGGATCAACTTGTAGGATAACAGGAAGAACTGGATGGACAGATGTCTTTTTTTAGGCCTTATAAACTATGTTACTATGTTATATTTTGACCTAAAAATCATTTTATCATTTGGTCTTTATTTAAAAAAAGCCCCTCAGCCCCTTTCTCAGTACAGCCTCGAGATTCTCTAGGACCAGGCTCTTTGTTTATACTGTTTCCCGTCAGGTAGCTCAGCTGAAGGCTCCTTATCTCTGATCTTCTGACCTCATAAACACTAATTTAAAGCTCAATTCTTATTTTACTGCTCAGAATATGGCTTAAAGGGGTTGTCCCACGAAAAATATTCTACAGTTTTCAAACCAGCACCTGGATCTGAATACTTTTGTAATTGTATGTAATTAAACATTTTGTATAGCTACTAAGTTATTCAATAACATGTATCTGTATAGTGCCACTTAATTTCTTATTTCTTTGACCTATTCACTGAGCAGGCCGCACATGCTCACTTTCAACTTTTAACTGCCTCCTGAGCTGTGATAGGGAGAGCATGGACACGCCTCCTGCTGTGATAGGTAGAGCTGAGACACGCCCCCTTAGCTGCAGCAGAAAAGACACTCCCCTTGAGCTGTCAGCTTGATATAAATCTCGCAGAGTAATGACTGGGGAGATCTCTGGATCCATGTGAGGTACTGGGCTGGTTCTAGCTTTGTTAGAAAGAGGTTGTCATGTCCTATATGATGTCTGATTTTCATTTTTTACGTTATTCGTGGGATAACCCCTTTAAATAAGTGTTTATGAGCTGATAGTAGTTCAGAGATAAGGGATATACATAGCCTGCAGATAACAGGCAGGGTTAACTCCTTATGACAAAAACTGCTATTTTCTTTTTTTAATAAAGACCAATTGAAAAATGATTTTTGGCCCAAAATGAGTAAAATGCAATAGTATAAAAAAAATTGCTCCCAAAGGTGTTCATAGCCTTTAAAGTCAATTTCACATAGCGATCACTAATGGTGGACTGTAGCCAATGTTATTCTAATCTGACATTGGACATATTTTGGCAGATCAGTAGTATTTCCAATTTGTAAGTTTGTGCCTAAAGTGCTCAGGCACCAGTATTGTCAAAATAAAAATGGGCCAAAACCCCTTTTTTCTTTCGTTCAGTTTCAGAGAAAAATCCGGAAAATAAATAAGAATGGACATAGAGTTCAGATGTGATCTACCCTATGGCCAATGTCTCCATAAAATAGTATATCCCTGAAGGTGTTCATATTTTTGACCTTTGACTTGTAATGCCGCTCCGTCTTTGACTTGTAATGCTGCTCCGTCTTCCTTGTCCTTGTTGTTGGCTATAGAAACGTAATTACACTAAGCTAAGGAGCTTACACTTATTCAATTACCTCTTTCACTTTGGAGAATTTAAGGTAGAGGCAGTTGTTAAGAGGACTGACTTTTTTGTAAGCTGATTTTTATCTTTTGCCAAAGGGGACATACAACAATCAGCCATAATATTAAAACCTAACGTATCGGGTATAAAGGACCCCATGTATGTTAGTCTATTGTCAGAAAAACCTATTGTTTCATACAATTCATGTTCTGTACTCTAGATAAATTCTCTCTAGTTATTCTTATAGTTTTAGAACTACACATTTTTTTTTAAAAAAATTATAGATCAGAAAACATATCATGTTGGTAGTTCTTCCACCCAGACCATGTGTGGTGCAAGAACCTGTTTCTCAATAGGCCTAATTGTTAGATCTACAGTGGTCCCTCAAGTTACAATATTAATTGGTTCCAGGGCGGCCATTGTATGTTGAAACCATTGTAACTTGAGTAATTGGTTCCAAAGCCCCAAAATGTCATCCAAAATAAGAGAAAATGAAGATTTAAGGAATATAAGCAGATAACTGAGACAGATAAAACAAGTCTTTACATATAACAGTCAGGAATAGCTGATAACTAGCATCTAATACAGCTACTTTACCAGAGAAGTGGCCATGATTGGTTGGATCTGAGTCTGAGACATTGCATGTTGAGTCTGGTTTCAACTTATGATGGCCCAGGAAAGACCATTGTATGTTGAAAATATTGTATCCTAGGGCCATTGTATTTTAAGGGATCACTGTACTGTACAAAGGGACAGATTTATTAAAGGGGTTTTCCAACAGTTTTTTTTTTTTTACTGATGATCTATTCTCTGGATAGGTCATCAGTATCTGATTGGTGGGTTGTCTGACAATGCCTCAGACTCAGATAAAACCAATCAAGGCCACTCCTGCTGATAGGTCATCAGTATCTGATTGGTGAGGGTCTGACACCAGGGACTCCTGCTGATAGGTCGTCAGTAAAAAACCCCTTTGATCCTGTAGACTACATAAACTTAGGTGGCTTAGATGTGCTCCAGATTTGGCGCAGTGGCTCACGCTGGATGATAAATCTAGAACAGGGTTAGACACTTATGTTTAACTTTATACCAACTATTGTTTTTCTTTGTTTGAGACAGAATTTTTTGCCAGAATTCCTTATCCGTTGGGCCACATCCGCTTGCCGGGCTCAGCATAGATAAGTTCTCTAACCTACAAACCAAATTCCATCAAATTGAGCAACATTTAGACACAGTCACAATGAACGTAGACTAATGTATTCTATAGGGAGACCCCATTTTGGTATCCCAGGAAAATGTAACGTCTGCAGCACATTGAAGGTATATGAGCTGAGGATTTTCTGACATATACTGTACCTCCTCGATGGATGTCTCCAAAATAGGCCACTATATAGGCGTACAGGGTATATGATGCCCAAAGGCTCACGTTAAAGGGTCAAATCCACACCAATGTGTCAGATCCACACCAATCTGATATTGATCAATACAGAAAATCACATAAAACTTCTTTAAAAACAAAATGTAACCGGATGCTTCCCTAGAGAATAGCAAAGTCAACTAAACCAGTCCAGCGGATGTTGTATATTGATACATTAGCTACAGAACAAATATCCAATAACTTCTTTCCTCCAGAATCGTGACATCTTTATTCCCATATCAATGATACTGACTCCTGTATTTGTTGATGTTTCCTATTGTTGAAGCCATGAGAGACCTGGTTACAGACGGAAAACGGATCTCCTGCTTGTTCGCTCCTTACGTGGAGCCATACTTGCTTACTCAATATCATTTTCAATATCATTTTCTGAAGTGTGGCACTATCTTTCTTTTTGTAATCCTGCCCTCGTGGCACATCCCCATGACGACTGCCAAAGTGCCTTGATTAATGCCGTATTCAGATTAATGCTATTAAAGGGCCACTGAGCTTTCACAAAACTTTTGATATGTCATAGCGACCTATCAGAATTTTTGATCTTTGGGTTTCTTGGGTTTCACCACTGATCTCTAGAATGAGGAGAGAGAAGCGCTCACGCAGCACTCTATCTCCTTGCTGCAGAAAAGGAAGTGAGATGTAGTCAACATAAAATCTATGATTCCGTCTCCTTCGTTGTACAGAGAGTGCAATACGGGAGCTCTTCTCTCTCCTCATTCTAGCCATCAGTGGGGGCTCTTAGCCCTTAGAGCCACAGCAATCAAAACTTTTGATATGTTGCTATGACATATGAAAGATTATGAAAGCTCAGTGACCTTGTAAAGAAGTTGTCTGAGATTTTGATATTGGTGGCCTATCCTCAGGTGGTCCTCTAACTTCCGGCACTCCCACTTATCAGCTGTTTGAAGAGGCTCTGGTAAGCGCAGCGGCCTCTTCCAAGGCCAGTGAAGTCACGTTCATCGATTACACGGTCTATGTGTAAGGTGCTGTGGTTGGTAAGCTGCCAGTAGGCCGTGGTGCTCACCATATCACTGCGACTTCCTCAAACAGCTGTGGATAGGCCATCAATATCTGAATTTTGGACACTATGGTCTTGTGAATGTAGCCTAAGATGTGACACTGTAAGCACTGGCTGGACAGTGGCAGAGTGCGCAGACACACATGTCATTGACGAGGACAATAATAAGATCCAGGCAGTACTCAAGTCATTCATATATTTCCAGGAAGAATAGCAGAGGAATAACCCAACACAGAGGTCCATGAAAAGATGCTCCAGAGTTGTTATTTTATGGAGAATGTTATTATTCACTAAATCAGACATGTCAGGAGATCCAAAAGCTCCTATTTAAAGGGAATCTGTCACCAATTTATGGTGCCCTCACTTTTAAGTCCTAACAGCTCCAGCACATGCCAATGAGTCCCCATATTCATGTTCTCACAGCTCTCCCCGCCCACCAGCCTCTGATTGACAGTTTTTCCATATAAATCAACATCAGGTGGGCGGGGAAAGCCAGGAGATCATGAATATGAGGACTCATAGGCATGTGCTGGAGCTGTTCAATACAAGATTTTGGCAAATAGGTGACAGGTTCCCTTTAAAGGGAACCTGTTATCTCCGAAACACCCCCTGAACTACGGTAAGCGGTGTATAGTGTAAGTGATGCTGAATCTGAATATGTCAGTTTTATCTTCATACTCACTTCCATTCCGACGCTGTGCTCCCACAAACCAGCAGTAAAATACATTGAGAGGACTCGTCTTTGAGTCCTCTCCATTATGTGAGTGAGCACCGGAGTCCTCTCAGTGCATTTTACTGCAGGTTTGTGGGAGCACAGCGTCAGAATGGAAGTGAGTATGAAGATAAAAATTACATAACCGGACTCGACGTCACTTACACTATACAACGCTTACTCTAGTTCAGGGGGTGTTTCGGAGATGACACCCTTTAAGTTGGGGCCCCAGTTCAATATTTTGTACTGGGGCCCAGAAATTTCAATGGCTGAATTCCCTACTGTTTTTAGAAACAAGAGAAGAAGCAGAAGCTGCGTCTGTCCACTTCTCAGATCCTGAAGAGCGCTTCTCATTCAGCCTCGGCTTTACATCGCTTGCTATATTACAAGCTGTACATAATTCCGAACAGACACTATCCATGCCCGAGGAAATAGCTCTCGAATTAAGAATGCAAGAGACATCTACACCGCAAGCTATAATCCACAGGAGACAGTCCTGCGCTCATCTTGCATGTCAAAAGCCCCTTTTTTGTATTGTACGTTCTACATTCTATATCCTGCATTTAATTTCTAGGACTAAACCTGGACGTATAATAACAAGCCTTACATGGTACTTCCAGCCTTTCCTGCCAAGCAGATATATCTATGTAGCAAAAATAGCTAAGGAACGGTATGCTGCTATTCATTGCTAAAAATATAACTGCAAGGCTGTGCGCACCTTCACATCCTATTGTTTATTGTTTTAATGTCTCTAAAATGAAAAATTACACAACTTTGTAATAAAATCTCTCATAGTTTTGTTTCCACAGCTCCTATGAGGACCCATGTGTATCCATGGTAACAGGCAACAATTAACCACTGTATAGTCTAAAGGCTGTATCCCAACAGACGATTGTTGGGAGGGACGCCTGCTCGCTAGCAGAGTTGACCGCTCCTATTACATGCAGCCATCTCCTCCGCAGCATGGGGAGGAGCGATCGCTATGCCATCTCTTGTCCCCATGCTATATAGCAGTTTGTTGGCGGCAGATCGTTATTAGATACCACAATGCAATCGATAGTTTTTTAACATGTCAAAAGATTTGGAGTGCCAGATGATCGAGCATTTGCTTGTTCATCAGGCAATCAGTGTCAGTATTACACTGCCAGATGATTGCTAATGAATCGTTAATAATCGCTAATAATCATCATCGAGCGCTCGTTAGTGATTATCTGCCAAAAAATCAGGCAATGTAAGGGCCCATTCACACGATCGTAATATTGCGGGTCCGCAAAAACGGGTGCCGCCCAGCGTGTGTTCCACAACGTTCGGTACACATGGCCAGGCGCCCCATTGAAAATGCCTATACTTGTCCGCTGTTGCGGACAAGTATAGGACATATTCTATTTTTTTATGCGGAGCCGCGGCACAGGTACAGGCTGAATCCTGCAGTCATAGTTCCTTCCCTTTGTCCCTTACTTTATGCAAATCTATATTCCTTAGGTTAAAGGGAATGTACTGTATCATCAGTAAATGACCTATTGTTTAAACTACATTTTATTTTTAACATATTTTTGAATAATTGACGCTCCCTGTCATTGCACCCACTACTTACAAAGAAATGCGCTTCATGACAAAGTAATTTTTGAATAATTCACTCATCTGTACTGATGACCATTTCTCAGAATACTGTAGGTCATTAATACCTCAGAAAACCCTTTAAAGAGGACCTTTCACCGATCCTGACATGTCTGTTCTAATAGCTACTTTCATCCCTCATGTAATAACAATTCTGGAGCACTTATTCTTATGGCTCTATGTTGTGCCATTCCTTTATTATTTCTACTAGAAGTTATGAATGAATTGCTATTAGCCTTCAGTAATGGTACAGAGGGGAGGTGACCAGTTGGGGGTGTGTCCCTGCACAGACTGACTGTAGCCAATCAGTGCTGCCATTTTCAGTCTGTGCAGGTACACCCCCCCAACTGGTTACCTCCCCTCTGTACCCTTACTGCAGACTGCTAGCAATTCATTCATAACTTCTAGTAGAAATAATAAAGGAATGGCACAACATACAGACATAAGAATCAATGTCCCAGAATTGTTATTACATGGGGTATTCATGAAGCTAATAAAACAGGCATGTCAGGAGAGGGGACGGGTCCTCTTTAAGCAACATTTTTCCAATACATACCAATATGTGCCAAAAAGCTATAGAGCAGTTTGGATTCTGGTCACTTGAGAATCAACCTTGGATGTTTTTGGGATTCCTGACCAGAGAAGGAAGGAGTGCCTGGAAAAATACATGTGTCCCCTTTATAAATGAGACTGAAATTTCAATATGCGTTCTACTGTTATTTTAGTTTTTTTTTGCAGGGGCACACCTGAGTCCTGAGTGCCGGGGAGCGCCATCAAACCACTTTCCCAAGGTATTATGAAACAGGGCTAGGGAAGCAATCTGAATGTTTGCCCTGGGTGAAAGAAAGCCTAGCTACAGCTCTGATTTTTGGAGATATTTGTATGGCTGTTTGAATACTTGCCAGACTTCAGTGCCCAGTCTAAAATTTTGCTGGAATTTTTGCCTTACACCCTGATCGTCTGAACGATCCCAGTCATCCATTAAACTCTAATGTCTATGGCCATTTTTATATTCAATATTCAAACTAGACTTTCATAATCTCAAAACCGTTCCCAACAAAATAACAGCTGCTAAAGTGCATTGTGCCAGGGACAAGAAGAAACTTAAAAATGTAAAGTGCCTTGTTATTTCCAACAATGAGCCGGCATGCATCATGTGTGCAGTGTGATAATTCTGAGTTAAAGGAGTGCTCTGGGATTCTTATAGGATAGGCCATAAATATTAGATGAGTCAGGGGTCTAACATCCTGAACCTCTACTGATAAGCTGTTTGGGGGTAGCTCCGGAAATAGGCTTTGGAACTACATAGCCGTCCACTGATGTAGTACAGTCATGGCCAAAAGTTTTGAGAATGACACAAATGTTATATTTTCACATGATCTGCTGCCCTCTGGTTTTTATGTGTGTTTGTCAGATGTTTTTATCACATACAGAAATATAATTGCAATCATATTATGAGTAACAAAAGCTTATATTGACAGTTAGAATGAGTTAATGCAGCAAGTCAATATTTGCAGTGTTGACCCTTCTTCTTCAGGACCTCTGCAATTCTCCCTGGCATGCTCTCAATCAACTTCTGGACCAAATCCTGACTGATAGCAGTCCATTCTTGCACAATCAATGCTTGCATTTTGTCAGAATTTGTAGGTTTTTGTTTGTCCACCCGTCTCTTGATGATTGACCACAAGTTCTCAATGGGATTAAGATCTGGGGAGTTTCCAGGCCATGGACCCAAAATCTCTACGTTTTGTTCCCCTGAGCCATTTAGTTATCACCTTTGCTTTATGGCAAGGTGCTCCATCATGCTGGAAAAGGCATTGTTGATCGCCAAACTGCTCTTGGACGGTTGGGAGAAGTTGCTCTCGGAGGACATTCTAGTACCATTCTTTATTCATGGCTGTGTTTTTAGGCAAGACTGTGAGAGAGCCGATTCCCTTGGCTGAGAAGCAACCCCACACATGAATGGTTTCAGGATGCTTTACAGTTGGCATGAGACAAGACTGGTGGTAGCCCTCACCTCGTCTTCTCCGAATAAGCTGTTTTCCAGATGTCCCAAACAATCGAAAAGGGGATTCATCAGAGAAAATGACTTTACCCCAGTCCTCAGCAGTCCACTCCCTGTACCTTTTGCAGAATATCAGTCTGTCCCTGATGTTTTTTCTGGAGAGAAGTGGCTTCTTTGCTGCCCTCCTTGAGACCAGGCCTTGCTCCAAGAGTCTCCGCCTCACAGTGCGTGCAGATGCACTCACACCTGCCTGCTGCCATTCCTGGGCAAGCTCTGCACTGCTGGTAGCCCAGATCCCGCAGCTGAAACACTTTTAAGAGACGGTCCTGGCACTTACTGGTCTTTCTTGGGCGCCCTGGAGCCTTTTTGGCAACAATGGAACCTCTCTCCTTGAAGTCCTTGATGATGCGATAGATTGTTGACTGAGGTGCAATCTTTCTAGCTGCGATACTCTTCCCTGTTAGGCCATTTTTGTGCAGTGCAATGATGACTGCACGTGTTTCTTTAGAGATAACCATGGTTAACAGAAGAGAAACAATGATGCCAAGCACCAGCCTCCTTTTAAAGTGTCCAGTGGTGTCATTCTTACTTAATCATGACAGATTGACCTCCAGCCCTGTCCTCATTAACACCCACACCTGTGTTAATGGAGCAATCACTGAAACGATGTTAGCTGGTCCTTTTAAGGCAGGGCTGCAATGATGTTGAAATGTGTTTTGGGGGATAAAGTTCATTTTCTAGGCAAATGTTGACTTTTCAAGTAATTGCTGTTAAGCTCATCACTCTTTATAACATTCTGGAGTATATGCAAATTGCCATTATAAAAACGGAAGCAGTACACTTTGTAAAAATTAATATTTGTATAATTCTCAAAACTTTTGGCCATGACTGTAGACAGAGGTGGTTACTGCAGTATTCAGTTCAATGGGAGCAGCATGGCAGCAACTAACTCTGTCCACTACATCATGAACAGAGCTGTGTAGTTCTGGCACTACTCCCAAACTAAAAAACTGCACCCCGCATTTGGGCATTGCAGCAATATTAAAAGAAAAGAATTGCATGTCTTTGGTTAATTGGGAAGACTGGATATAGAAACAAAAGACTTAGATGGGGACCACCATACCTTCCACCCCTGTACAATACCTGAGAATTCTGCCTGCTGTATGCACCTGCACTTTGCCACTTATCATCATCTTCAGTAATCATTTGCTGCCATGTCTGCCAACGCCTGTTCTCCTGACGTGCATCTCATCACCCATTCTCCAACACCAAGCCCCCCCTAAACTACCATCAGACATGAGCTCCCAAATCCAGGGTGTGTCCCGAGGGGAAGAAAGGGTGCACCCCACCCGACACTGCAAACTTGGCCCCGAGGGTTGTCATGTCAACCATTCTCTAATAATTTAGAGGGGTGTCTAGAACTTAAAGTGTTTGTCTAATATCTAAATTATTTTAGAGGTGGCCATACATAGGCTGAAAAAAAAACACTACTCACCTGGTTGGAGTCTTTAAAAGGGTTCTCTGGGAACTAATAAAATGAAAATATGTGAATATTACTTCATTATAAATATATTCCCAAATACCTTTCATTAGTTATAATGGCTCATTTTGTCTGGGGAGAAATCATTAGGAGAAATAAAATGGCCGCCGTCCTGTTAGTACACACAGAACCTGTCCTAATCACACAGGAGGACAAGTTACTACACAGCACTGAGGTAAAGAGCTGCCTCATCCTCCTCTCTGCTCTTCCTATCAGGGATTATGCTCCTAAATACAGCTGATAAGATCTTCAGCTGAATCTCTGTAGCAATGGAGTTCATGAGGAGACATGGAGACTGGTAATGGAGATTGCATACAAGTGCTGCTGCTTATTAGCCACATCTGCCAATGAACTCCATTCCTACAGAGATTCAGCTAAAGATCGTATCATCTGTATTCAGGATCATAATCCCTGACAAGTAGAGCAGAGAGGAGGATGAGGCAGCTCTTTACCTCAGTGTTGTGAAGTAACTCATTCTGCTGTGTGACTAGGACAGGTTTTCTTTGTACTAATAGGACAGCGGCCATTTTGTTTATCCCAATCATTGCTCCCTAGACAAAATAAGCCATTATAACTAATGAATATATAGGAATATATTTACAATGAAGTAATATTTAAGAATTTTCATTTTCTAAATTCCCGGAGAACCCCTTTAAGTTCCAATGCACCTCCTTCCATTCCTGCCAAAAATGTGATGTGCTATCCACATGCGCATGCCAGTCAGTGGCCTCAGTGGTGAGATGTGAAGAAACGGCACATGACCACTGAGGCTCAGCAGTCAGGTGACAACATGGACAGAACAAGTCCTTCAAAGTGCAACAAAGTAGTGAGTTGATGGCCTTTTATAGTAGTAATAGGGGTATATGTCCACAAATGTCCACAGCCTAAAGTACCCTTGCTCCAGGCAACTACACTAGATTAGCTCTGCAATTCCTTCAATCTCAGGATCAGTGGGGGTTCCAAGAAATAGCCCTTTAAGTCTTTTTCATATTTCAGAGAATAATAAAATAAGAAGAGTTGTACTTCTACTAAAATCTATAATGTATATCTAATGAGAGAGCAGACACATTAATACCTGCTGTTCACACACAAAGATCTACTACCAGATTCTTACATAAATATCAGAATGTTTAACATACAATTCACTTGTTCTAGGAATTTTTTTTAAAAAGAGCATTAGTTACTGGAGGTCTGTGAATATAGAAAGAAAACAATCACCCCTGGATACATCAAGTGTAGTGGATCCTGAGCCATTTCTAGGTCAAAGGAGATATCTAGGATTATCCGCTATCCACAGGACCACTAGGAGACGTCAATGCTGGGACCACCACCAGTCACTAGATTGGGGGTTCTGAGCCTCCACTCTCCTCATGACACAATTGAAGTGAGGAGTTTGATTAGAGCAGTGGTTGACATGCACACTGCTGCTCCATTTTATGTCTAAAAGACTGATGTAGATAGCCATCTAAAAGACTGATGGAGATAGCCAAGTACACAGGGGTACACCACCAATGAGGCCAGGTGAGGCGATCGCCTGAAGCAGAACAAGGTAGGGGCAAGAGGGAGGCAGCCGAAGGGCTGAAGGGAAGGGGTCAGGTTAAGAAATTTGCATTGGGAAGGGGGGCACCATTTCAGTTTTCACCTCAGGCTGCAGAAAGGGTAGGTGCACACCTGTAAGAACAGCAATCAAGTACTTGACGGTTTCCCTCAGCCCCATGGCCATTCAAACTCCTCCTTACTGCAGTTGTATAATGAGAAACAACAGGGGGCCTGGTAGCCTCATTCTAGTGATTAGTGGGAGTCTCGGCCAGGGTCAGGCTGGCCCACCAGAGTACCACAGAATCCTCTGGTTGGCCAAGTTTCTGAAGCCATAATGTGTTCCAAAGGTCCAGGAGAAAAATCCGACTTGGAGGTAATCACTTGCCACTAGGGTCTGTTTCTTGGTCCACTGCTTTGCTTACCCAGTCCAGCGCTCCCGGTCCCAATGGGGCGGACCTGCCTAACGCTCTCCCCTTCTTACTGGTTGGTTTGGCCACCAGTGTGTTTTCATTCCTAAACTCAGGCTACGACCTGCTTGCCTGTTTAGCTGCTCTCATTCTGCAGGTAGACGTGCATGCTCCCCTGAACTCTTAAAGGGCTTGCATGTGCACCCTAATCTTCACCAGCTAATACCACCTTGGAGTACTTAAGGCACCTTCCCCCGTGGGAAATTTTCTGAGCAATACGTTTTCTGACCATGTACCACTGGCATAGCAGGAAGGGGGGTGGGGCAGGGGAGCGGTCGACCTGTGTGCCAAATTGGAGTGGACAGCAGGGCACAGGAGCCGATGGTTTCCGTACTCTCATAGGCTGAAGGCCACTAGGCCAAAAAGCACAATTAGGAGGCATTGTATGTACAGATAGCACTACTGGGGATCAATATATGTACAGATGGCACTACAGGGGGCATTATATGTACAAAGGGTACTACGGGGGAATTATATCTACAGGGGTCTAAAAGGAAATTACTACTGAGTGGGACTGACGCGTACTCGGGGATGGTTACTAGTAAGGAGGCATTATTACTAAATAGGTGTGTATGCAGACAAAAGGAAAGAGAACAACTCCAGTGAGAAGAGACATAACCTTTAAGTCAGTGGCGTAACTACAACTGACTGGGCCCCACAGCAAATTTTTGAACAGGCCCCCATCCCCCAGCAACTTCTTTGCCACCCCCAACTCACGTGCAACCCCCATTCCTGTGGCTAATCAAGACTGAACTCAAAAACAAGACGCTCCGCCTGTTTCCTACAGTGTCCCTGTATATAATGTCATTGTGTAATACTGTTGAGGGGCCCCTGACAATAAAATCTTTTAGTCTTTCTCCTTGGGGGGGCCCCTTGTGGGTCTGGGCTCCAAAGCAGTCGCTTCCCCTGCTTCCCCTATAGCTACGCCCCTGCTTTAAGTCACTAAACAGGATTATTAAATACTGGGATATGGACAGGTGTGATCATGGTGGAGTGGTATTATCTGTCCTTTATATAGTACTAGCAGAAAGACCCGGCTTCGCCTGGGTATATTTAATCTATTTCATTTAATGTTTCTGTGTGTCGTTGCAGAGAGAAAGTCATCCTCCCTCCCATCCCTGCAGCTGACAGAAGTTGATTTTTACCTTAATGTTTTTTCAATCTCCATTGGCTGCGGAGTGGGAGGGGACGTGACCTGAGCGGGGCATGGTTTAGCCGGACCTTGTGGGGGAGGGGTTGCTTTTTAGTCCTTCTTTTGAGGGTGGCCTGAATTAAAGGTCGATGCCATGGTAATTTATGAGGACACGCAATGGGTAGCAGTGGAAAAAAACATCTTTTATTACTACTGAACGGTTGTAGTCTAAAATTAATCTATTTCATCTAAAATATTTATGTGTCGTTGCAGAGAGAAATTCACCCTCCCACCCCTGCAACTAACAGAAGTTTATTTTTACCTTCATTTTTTCAATCACTGTTGGCTGCGGAGTGGGAGGGGGCATGACCTGACAGAGTGGGGGGCGTGGCTTAGCAAGACGTTTCACATGGGTGTACTTCATCTATTTCATTTAATGTTTCTGTGTGTCGTTGCAGAAAGAAAGTCAACCTCCCACCCATCCCTGCAGCTGACAGAAGTTTATTTTTACCTTTATTTTTTTAATCCCTGTTGGCTGCGGAGTGGGAGGGGGTGTGGTCTGATGGAGTCGGGGCATGGCTTAGTGAGACCTGGGGCGGGGGTTTTAGGTACTTCTTTTAGGGTGGCCTGAATTAAAGGTCGATACCATGCTTCTTTATGAGGCCACGCAATGGGTAGCAGTGGAAGAAAACATCTTTTATTACTACTGAACTGTCTTAGTATAAACTTAGTCTAAAACATAAGTTATATTTATGGTAACCGGAATACCTTTAATAGTGTCAGTGAATAGAAATGGCTGGGCTGAGCTCCTCAGCTGGCTGCTAATTACCTGGCTGTGTTGTTATGGAAACCTGCCCTCCCTGTGTGTGTCTGTGCAGAGAATGACAGTTGGGGTTTAAAACCAATGCTGTCAGGCTAATATCGGCTAATGGAGATCATAGTTTGGGAATATCTCGGGAACGGTACGTCCTAGAGAGATGAGACCTGATCTAAAACCTTCCTGGACACCTTATGTACCTGTGTGCCGAATTTGGTGAAAATCGGTCCAGTAGTTTGGTCGCGCATAGAGAACAGACAGACAGACGGACAGACGGACAGACGGACAGACGGACAGACAGACAGAAACTCATTTTTATAATATTAAGAGATTATTATTGTTAAAGACGGTCTTGTTATACTGTGGGGTGTGGTTCTATAAAAAGGGATGTATCCATAGGTTAGAGGGTGCAATCCTCCGAGTGCTGGCAATTCACACTACACCACTGCTGTGTATAAATTTCTGCCTGTTTCCCCGATTTGACCCTTCCCTGCCTGACCTGACCACTACCTGATTTCTGTACTGTCCCTGAGCTGCCTGCCCTGAACTCGGACTATTTATTGGATTACATGTTCTCTGCCAGCCCTGACCTCATCCTGTCCCTGACTATGGTTCTCCCTGATCCCTAGCTGCTCCACACCCCCTTAGGTAAGCTGTCAACCAAACAGAGACTAGCAGCCTGGTGGTTCCCCTGTGGCAGATCTGTATTTAGCAGCCTTAAAGGGTGAAGATCAGGAGACTGGCAGCAATCGCCCTTAGTAGTCGAGTAAGGACCTAAGTATCTAAAATCTAGTTTCGTTCCGCACACGGTAATTGAGAGCGCACAGTGTGCATAAACTTAAATAATACCTTTATAATTATGTAACAAGCACTGTCCTTTTATTAAATATTCTGTGATCTAACTCTTCCAATTACCATTAGGGTCAGAAGACTAAGATGTAAGAAAACAAGGCTCATCCATAAATCATAGAACTGATGTTAAAGAGTGTTCTGTCAGTCAATTTCATGTATGAACCCGAAAGAATATTATTGCTGGAAGAAGAAAAGAAACCTACTTACTTCAATATTACCAATTAATAAGCACAAGCAAGGTTAATCTAACGTTGATGCGAGCACTGTACACGCAGGAATGTTGGCAGCACTCCCGGCTCGCTCTGGAATGCGCACTAATAATCATAGAACCCGAGTGAATCGACGACTATTACGGCAAACGAGTCCTAGGGAACGTTTCTCAAGATGTAGAATCTGTAAATAAACGTCATTCGGTGACCGTAGAGCCACATGGTTTATGTATCTCACAGCGCAATCCTGTTCGTAACACACAAGACCAACACATGAGAATGGATTCTCAAAAATCAAACATAAAGGGAATAAGAAAAAACTAAAAATATTTACTTCAGAGATACCAATTATATGAGTGACAGATGGGAAATCTGGGAAAATGTATGATTCCTAAACTGATTCAGTTACTTGGTCAGATATTGGGAGCCAAAACCAATAGTGAAGTCTACACAGAGATAAGGTATAATGGAAAGGGCTGCACCTGTTCTGTGTTTTTGACCTGAACCGGGTTTTGGCTCAAAATAACTGATGGAAATAACTGACCAAATAATTGAAGTGTGAATTTGGCCTTAGAGAGGCACCGTCGGTTTTCCTATATATATATTTTGTTAATAAAATTTCTAACATATCTTAACACTTTAAGTCCCCCCAGGGGCACCACCCCCGGCACAGCCAAGCATGGTCACCCCTCCCTTTCACAGGACTGTTGGAAACCTATGCTATAAATGCATTATTCTATAGAATAGAAGGAGAAATTTCTTTCAGCAATTTCATATAAAATGCTGTTTATATTCTGCACGTAGTCTTAGAATCCTGTGAGTCCTGCTTATACCGCCCAGACGTACAAAAGGACCTGTGAGTCCTGCCTCCCCTTCCCATAGACAATGAATGACATCTTTTCCTGTGTAAGTTTGTACGCATGGAGACCTTTCAATCACCCTGTGTGGGTGGTAGAATCAGGGCTCACAGGCCTTTTGTATGTGTGGGTAGAAGAAGCAAGACTCATAGGCTCTTTGTATATGTGGGCAGGGGAAGTAGGACTCATAGACCCTTTCTATTTGTGGGTAGGAGAAGCAGGACTCATAGGCACTTTGTATGTGTGGGTAGGAGAAGCAGGACTCATAGACCCTTTCTATTTGTGGGTAGGAGAAGCAGGAATCATAGGCCCTTTGTATGTGTGGGCAGGAGAGGTAGGACTCATAGGCCTTTTGTATGTGTGGGTAGGAGAAGCAGGACTCACAGGCTCTTTGTATGTTTGAAAAGGAGAAGCAGGGCTCATAGGCACTTTGTATATGTAGGTGGTAGAAGCAGGGCTTACAGACCCTCTGTATGTCTGGGTGGTATAAACAGGGCTCATAGGCCCTTTGTATGTGTGGGTGGGAGATGCAGGACTTACAGGCCCTTTGTATGTGTGGGCAGGGGAAGCAGGGCTCATAGGCCCTTTCTATATGTGGGTGGTATAAGCAGGGCTCATAGGTCCTTTGTATGTGTGGGTAGAAGAAGCAGGACTCATAGGCCCTTTAAATGTGTGGGGAGGGGAAGTAGGACTTACAGGCCCTTTGTATGTGTGGGTAGGTAAAGCAGGACTCACAGGCTCTCTGTATGTATGGAAAATAGAAGCAGGACTCACAGGCTCTCTGTATGTATGGACAATAGAAGCAGGACTCACAGGCTTTCTCTATGTATGGACAATAGAAGCAGGACTCACAGGCTCTCTGTATGTATGGACAATACAAGCAGGACTCACAGGCTCTCTGTATGTATGGACAATACAAGCAGGACTCACAGTCTCTCTGTATGTATGGACAATGGAAGCAGGACTCACAGGCTCTCTGTATGTATGGACAATAGAAGCAGGACTCACAGGCTCTCTGTATGTATGGACAATGAGAGCAGGACTCACAGGCCCTTTCAACGTATAGGTAGGAGAAACAGAATTGACAGAATTTCCTAAATGTCAGCATCCAGCATTTCTCTATAGCAATATATTTGATTATTTAATAAAGCAAATAAGTGTCAAACAAATGACAGTTTGGTACAATGTATCAGCGCAGGTAAGACCAATTAGTATGGAGTCCAGGGAAGGTGTGAGATTTGTGCTTCCTGTTAGGTCGAGTTAGGAGACAATTACTTGGATCGAATACATTGCCTGCGCACCTTCTCTCCTTCAATTATCTCTTAAAGACTACCTGTCCTTACAAAAGAAAATCCCAATCAGTGTTTAGAAAATTGTACATTTTTTATTGGATGCGGGGTGGACTTGCTCTTCCTAGTGTGGAGCTGGCAAGCCTTGCGGTGTTCTCTGATTAATCTAATGTGGCCTCCCTGCTGCTCCCTCTCCCCTCTCACAGCATGAGCCTCACAAACAGACTGTGGCTTAGAGACTGCAGCATCACCCCCCTCCCTCTCTTACTTGCTTCTTTAACTTCTCTGGAAAAATTAAAGCTGGTTCCTATAGGCAACAAAAACATTTATAATGTTAAGAAAGTTTTAAATGAGGCCCAATATTCTTGGATACAGCATGGTGGTGGACATATATACCAGGTTCTCCTGACCTGGGTGGAAAAACCCAAAATTATAATGGGAACTAATTTTGATTTTCCACCGCTGGCTGTGGGATATGTACTACTAATATGACCACTGCTAGTGGTTACAACAGGAATGTCTTATGAGACATGTGGTGTGATAGTTTTCTTTACATTATTTTTAAGGTTTTTTCACTGTTTTCTAATATTTACACTGTCTTATACTATCTGCATAGGCTGTAAACTAACTCATGGGTTAATCCTGCCTCTGAGATGCTGTTTCCAGAAGCTTAAACTCTTAGGTGTGACCTCTCCTTGCCTGAGCTAGTTCAGTTCATAGTCAGAATGGGGAGTGTGTTGAGACAGAGCTGAAGGAGCTACTACCAACCCTGTCGATCAGCGTAGGTGAAGTTTGATGCTCAGAGAACTACAGTGAATCCCTGAGCAGCTGAAAGAGGGAGTGCGTGATTTAGTCTGCGAAGGTAATGCAAATAGCCCTGGTTAGGGTTTATGGTTTCTGACCACCCTTTCCTACTCATGCAGAAGCTTGTATTGCTGCTTTTTAGAGTATGGAACACTGATACCTCCTAGGGCCATGCAATAACAGGAGAATACACCCTTTTCTTCCCTCTAGGCACACCCTGATGTTAGTGCTCTTGCCCGGTGGTAGTTGAGGTGCCCTTGGTGCTAAGAGTTGGTCTGAGTGCAAGGTAGGAGATGTAGAGGAAGTGGCCATTGTATGGTGGAGTCAGTAACCAGGCCAGTTGTAGTAAATAAAGAAGTCCCTCTTTACTAAATTCCAGGATAGGAGTAGTAGTACATCCAACAGTATCAAGACACAGTTCCAAGCAAATCCCAGTGCAGTTCTTCCCTAATAGCAATGTATGGAGAGCAGAAAAGATGGAGGTTATGGTACTCCTTCTCTCTGTCTTTCTAAAGTCTCTCTCTTTCTGCCGAACCTTAGTTATGCACCTGAGATTCTTTTAAATGTTTCTGTAATTCCTGGGCTGAGGGGTACAGAATTAAGATATGGCTGCCAAACCATCCTAAAGTGTGCAAGGTGCGTTAGCAATATTCCCTCTAACATCAGCAACGTCTCTTTAGATTCTGGACCTTCTCATTTCCTTTCTCTCTCTGGAGTACTTCTGTAGTAGAGTCTGAGAGATGATGCATCTCTGGACCTAGATCTGAGTAGCTCGTACAACATAAGTCCTATCCAGTGGCGTACATAGAGAAGTAAGGGCCCCATAGCAAGGATCAAACCAGGCCCCTCACACAGGACAGAAGGGTTTCTGCCTAAACCCGTTTCAGTGACCCAGGGTAGAGTCCTGACCAAGTTTTCACCCCCAGTAGAAGAGGGGATGATCCCAACTGGGCCCCTTCTTGCCCTGGGCCCCATTGCAGTCGCATAGTCTGCAGTATGGTAGTTATGCCCCTGGTCCTATCTCTTCTTTAGCTAAGCACATAGTCTCAGCTGACTGACTAACCAGGGTGTGAACCATGGTCCATCTTCTAGCAATCTAAAGGGGCTGTGTCAAGTTGGCAACCCTGACTTAATCATTCAATGTTTTTAGGTATACAGTTACAGTCAATTAGAACATTTCACTTAGCGATACACGATTATAACAATTACCCTTTTGCAGTAACCCTGTTCTGGGGTGCTGCAGTTGTTAGGCAGTGCATACCTAGCAACCAGATTGTCAGACCTGACACAATTTGCAGATCAAAGCTAAATTGGCACTGACATGGAAAAAATGACACAGAAGAAAGAGCTGGCCAGCTTCCTTACAGCCTACTGTTTATGGGCTCCTGTACGCATGCTGTTTCAGCTTTTGGACTGAGAGGAGCCACAGGAAATTTGAAGTATCTCCCTCACATCCAGTAAAACACTTACACTAGTAAACAGTAGTTTATGCAATTAAATAAAAATGGAAATAAACAGTGGAGCAGATTTATCAGCATATTTATCCTGACACATATTGGCGGAGCTTCAGAGCCACGTCCTGTTGTTGGACCCGCCTTTAGTTAAAGGAGGTTCCAGAATTAGAAAACGGGTCTTCTTTTTCCCTGAAACAGCTCCACTCATGTCCATAGACTGTGTCTAGCATTGCAATTCATCTGTGTTGTAGTGAATGCTGCTGAAGAAACAAATTATTGGGGTGCCTGGAATTAGAAAGCCATTCATAAGCATGAAGCTGCTTCTATAAAAATACACTCCCCCTCATCTTGAAGAACCTTTTCAAGGCATACCGGGAACTATATTTACTACAATTACGCATAATTTCCTATATCCAAAAGACATCAATACCAAGTAGGCAGATGTATGTGACTTTAAATTCCTACAAGAAGTGACTCATAGTTACAATAATATACTTCAGTCAGCCAAAGCAATAAATCCACCTGCCTAATATTGTGTAGGTTCCCCTTGAACCTAAAGACTCCACCGATCTTTGAAAGGGTCCCATAGTATCTTTCACCAAGACATTAGCAGCAGATTGGTTTTATCTTCACAGACATTGATGTCACCAATGTCAGATAGGTGAGGGTCCCACCTCTGGGATCCACAACTATCTCCAGAACAGGCCCCAGAAAGTGAAGGAGAGCGCACCATGCCATCAATGTCAGATAGGTGTGAGTCCCACTTCTGGGATCTACAACTATCTCCAGAACATGCCCCAAAAAGTGAAGGAGAGCGCACCATGCCATCCATGTCAGATAGGTGTGAGTCCCACCTCTGGGATCTACAACTATCTCCAGAACAGGCTCTGGAAAGTGAAGGAGAACGCACTATGCCATCAATGTCAGATAGGTGAGGGTTCCACCTCTGGGATCCACAACTATCTCCAGAACAGGCCCCAGAAAGTGAAGAAGAACGCACCATGCCATCAATGTCAGATAGGTGAGAGTTCCACTTCTGGGACCAGCACGTATCTCCAATACACAGCTTCCAAAGTGAAGGAGCATGTGTAGCTTGCTCTTCATTCACTTCTATGGGACTTTTGAAAATAGCCGAGCAAGGTGCTTGGCTAATTTCGAAAGTCCCATATCGGTAAATAGAGATCATTTGTGCAAGCTCTGCTACCTTGTTATGAATGTCATCACTTTTTGTGTTGTGATTCGTATGGTAGAAGCACCACAACTTTTGGCGTTTAGAGGATTGGTCTGATTGTCACATTTTTATACACCACTTGGACACATAGAATTACTGCCACCCCAATATAAACTCTGGACTCTTTTTTCTTTATCAATGCCATCACTGTCTTGGGTGGAAACACCCGTTTCCATCAAATGTTCAGATGGGAATACATTGTCGCCAATCTCCATCAATGTCATTTATGTCCTAGATGGAAATAACTCTGCAAATTTGACTGCATCTTGTACTATACTAGATCTTCTGTGGAATCGGACCAGACAGGCTAACTTTTGCTCCCCATCTGTGTCAATGACTCATGGCCCAGCTGCTGATTTATGTGTTGTCCTACCATGGACCACTTTTGGTAGGTACTAACCACTACATACTAGGAACATCCCACAAGACCTGCCATGTTGGAGAAACTCTGACACAGCCATTTAATCGCATACCTCCCAACCGTCCTGGATCCAGTGGGACAGTCCCGGATTGCAGTGGCTGTCCCGGTGTAGGGGAGGCATGTCCCGCTTTCTGGCAGCTGTCTCTGCATCCGTAGGACACAGAGACAGCTGCCATAATGAAGCAGAGAGCTAGCATCGCCTACCTGCTTCATTATTCCTCCTCCCCGCTGGCTCTCTGCTCCTCTTGTCTGTGGGGGGCCTGCAGGCAGTCAGCCTAGGCTGCTGCTAGGAAGAAGGTAAGTACATGGTGTTTATTGTTTTTATTTTCTGTGAGGGGCACAATGTGGGCATTTGGGGGCAATGTGGGCATATTACTGGGGGGCACATGTGGGCATATTACTGGGGGGGCATATTACTGGCACAGTGCATATTACTGGGGGCACAATGTGGCATATTACTGGGGGCACATGTGGGATATTACTGGGGGCACAATGTGGGCATATTACTGGGGGGCACAATGTGGGGCATATTACTGGGGGCACAATGTGGCATATTACTGGGGGGCACAGTGTGGGCATATTACTGGGGCACAGCCGGGCATATTATTGGGGGACACAATGTGGCATATTACTGGGTGACACAGCTGGGCATATTACTGGGGAGCACAGCTGGGCATATTACTGGGAGGCACAGCTGAGCATATTACTGGGGAGCACAGTATTGGGCATATTACTGGGGGCACAATGTGGGCATATTACTGGGGGCATATGGGGAATGTGGCATGGGGCATATTACTGGGGGCACAATGGGGCATATTACTGGGGCACAGTGTGGGCATTATTACTGGGGGGCAATTGGGCATATTACTGGGGGCACAATGTGGCATATTACTGGGGTGGCACATGGCATATTACTGTGGGCACAATGTGGCATATTACTGGGGCATGTGGCATATTACTGGGGGCACATGTGGGCATTACTGGGGGCACAATGTGGGCATATTACTGGGGCACAATGTGGGGCATATTACTGGGGGCACAATGTGGACATATTACTGGGGGACAATGTGGGCATATTACTGGGGACAATGTGGGCATATTTACTGGGGGCACAATGTGTGCATATTACTGGGGCACAATGTGTGCATATTACTGGGGGTACAATGTGGGCATATTACTGGGGGGCACAATGTGGGCATATTACTGGGGCCCAGTGTGGGCATATTACTGCGGGCACAGCCTTACTGGGAGCACAGCTGGGCATATTACTGGGGGCACAGCTGAGCATATTACTGGGGGCACAGCTGAGCATATTACTGGGGGGCACAATGTGGGCATATTACTGGGGCACAATGTGGGCATATTACTGGGGGGCACAGTGTGGGCATATTACTGGGGGGCACAGTGTGGGCATATTACTGGGGGCACAATGTGGGCATATTACTGGGGAACAATGGGCATATACTGGGGGCACAGTGTGGGCATATTACTGGGGGCACAATGTGGGCATATTACTGGGGGGACAATGTGGGCATATTACTGGGGGCACAATGTGGGCATATTACTGGGGGGACAATGTGGGCATATTACTGGGGGCACAAGGTGGGCATATTACTTGGAACACACAATGTGGGCATAAATACTATACAGTGGCATGAAGGGGGAATAATCCAATACATCATCCCCAACAATTGACTGCTACTCACTAGCTGCCTAATACCTGTATATGTCACCTCCTAACAGGCGTCATGGCCATGAGATAACCAACATCATTCACTTCACTTGTCATTGGTTTTAATTAGAGATGAGCAAACTATTGGAAAATTCAACTTGGCTGCTTCAGCAAATTTTACAAAAAAAATTTGCTTCGTGATGAATTACTTTGTACAATGACAGGGAGAGGCGATTGCGCAGCACACCGTCATTTTACCCCTCCGATGCCGCGTTCATTGCTGATCGCGGCATCTGACATTAATATTAAAGTGTAAAATAAAAAAAAATAAAATCTTACTTATCTCATCCATTTGATCGCAAAGAGCCGGGCACCATCATCGAGATTGAAGATCTAGCACGAAATTTTGCACGGCCTATGATAATGTTACCACGTCGGCCAGCATGGTGACATCATATGTCACCGCGCACAGAATTTCGTGCAGGATCTTCAATCAAGATGGCGGCAGCCGGCTCTTCATGCTCAAATGGATGAGATAAGTATGATTTTTTTTTTTAACTGCCATTTCACAGAAAATCGATTTGCTACCACGAAGAACGGTAAAATTTGGCTCTGCACTCAATAATAGTTTTAATCTTATGGGTGCACTGTATCGTGTCCTGTGCAGTGAAATATTCCAGTGTAACGTGCATTACGTTACTATTGCACTGTGCGGATTCCTGGCTGCTGCTCTCTGGGCTTCAAAATGATTGTTTTGTTGTAAGGAGATTTAGGCAGATTACGTCAATCATGGATTTAACAAGAGACACAAATACCGTTCCATCTTAATATTGAAAAACAGCTGCTAGCTCCTTGTCCTCAGTCGCCAGACTCAGAAGGCCATGATTTTCAGACCTAAAATATTATCAGCTTTTATTGTAGCTCAATGAACTTGCAGATAGATGTAGCAGAGGTGAACGTGTCACTTTTTTTAATTTGGGTTCACTCTGATACCCAAAGGACTAAAGGAGTTGTCCCGCCACATATTGCCCCAGTCATACATGGTCATTGGGAGATGCTCTGTTAGCGTCTCTCTGCTCCAGCTGGTAGACGTGTTTCATAAATTGGTGATCCCCCTTCCTGATATCCATATCTTATGGACAAGGGTTGCACTGTATTCCCATTGAAGATCCCAGAGAGCATTCTGATTTCAAGAGGAGTTGTGTCAAATGACATACTCAATTCTTTAATTCTTGGGCTACATTCAGACTAGAGAAGAGCGAATCGATTCTAAAGAATCGAGTTGTCTCATCAGTAGGAACTCTTTACCTGTGAGGGTCCGTCCCCGCAGGTGAAGAAGCACCCACCTGCCGCTAGACTGACAGAGCTGGACATTTAGCCCTGCCTGCCCCAATGCTCCAATTAGCAGAGCAAGGGCAGAAGCTCTGCTTCGGAGCAGCGACTGCGCAGGCACCACTACCTGGAAGTCGATGTGCTCGTCTCTAATTCAATAATAGTAGGTAGTCAAAAATGTGGCACTTACCGGGCTCTTGTGTTCCATTCTTTAATTCATACCAAAGTATAAATACATACCGCTACGTGTGGGCACCCTGCTCAGTGTACAGATCAGCGGCGACGGCCGTTTCGCGCCTGAATGCGCTTCGTCTGGCCTCTCGTGTGCCGCATTTTTGACTACCTACTATTATTGGATTGTCGACATTCTATACATGCAGAGCACCGGGGGCAACAGCACAGTAGAGAGGATGTCCCATTCTAAGAGGTCCGTAGTGTGACGTAGTGCCGACCTTGATACTTGGACTCTTGTTCTTATTTCATCTCTAATTCAGATGGTTTGGAATACAACTCAATTCCATACTTCCCAACTCTTACAGAATGTCTAGGAGGCTCCCAGAAAAAGGGGAGACCTCCCAGACTCCTGGGAGAGCTGTCAAATTTCCCGCACAGCACACAGAGGGCTTCTTTCTCCCCAAAAGCTGCCCTCCATGAGCTCTAACTGCATTTGGTGTTAGGATGCTGCAGCATCAGATGCAGCCCCATAGCCCATATGTGCTCTGAAGGGGAGTGATGTTCAACAAAAAGGGTCGTGACCTTTCTAGAAAGGGTGTGGCCTAGAAAAACTGAATATTCCATGCCCCCCAAAATTTGTGCTTAGTGCTTATCTATCTATCTATCTATCTATCTATCTATCTATCTATCTATCTATCTATCTCAAATCTATTTAATATCTCAACTCTCCCATTTAATATATACAATACAATTTATACATGTTAAACAGATGCCTTTGATGGATGCCATAGGGTGGCTTCCATTAGCTATAGGGTACCATGGTAAAAAAAATGTATACCATACAGTATGCTTTTTTTTTTACTTGATACTATTGTCTGGAATAGTGTATGCAGTAGCCCAGTGGGCCACTGCTAATAATAGGGTTTAGTATGTTTCTTAATTTCTAATGTATTGTTGGGTGTTATACTATGTCATATGAATTTCTGGCTGAAATACAGGGTTAATTGCAGGCCCTTGACAATAGTTTCTGGGAAGGCGAGCCCTAAAATCCTGGACTTTACTTTCTCCTCAGAGAAACTAGTCAGTAAAAGTCTGAGGCAGATGTTGGCAGTGTAACCAGTATACAGTCCTGTCAGCATTTTGGGTCCCAGTGAAAAACTCCAGGGAACCTACCAGAATCAATGTGCGGAAAAAGAGAATTATTTAGAAGGTGAAGCAGCCAAAGAGGAGGGTGCATGAAAGCAGACTGTGGAGGAAACACATGTTTGGTTCCTGGACTCAATGGCCCTTGGCTGGATAAACAAGCAACCAGTCTTACCAGTGTGACACATTGTGGTTCTGTCTTAGGCTCTACACCTCGCAAAGGGAATTGTAGAGAAGTTGTGAAAGAGTATCCCCCCCTCCCCTCCAGATTGGATTGGAATCTGGAAAGTGCAACTAAGAGGGGCCTGGAGATAATTCCCTCGATTCGGCCTGGAACGTTTTAGGACTGTTCAAGAACTGTGCCTACATTGTATATGGAGGACTGTGGAAAACTGGTTCCTTAGTAAAGGCTTTTGATACATTGAACTACATTGTCTAACTCAAATAATCTGCTCTCAAATATCCGCTCTTTGCACCTCATCATCCTAACACCAAGGGCACCCCACCTTCTAACAGGGCGTGCCCCAGGGGAATAAATGCATCCCTCTCCACCGTGCACGGCCTGAGGAGCATTGGAACCTGGACCACCACCACCATGTGTAATACCACCATCCTCATACCACTACAACTCCGGTCCTCTACTCTGATGCCTCTTACTTGGTCAGCTGCTTGCAGTCTACTACACTACTCCATACCTTTTTTTTGCATTATACTGTTGTATACCAGCCAGATGAAAGCCAAAAAGACTTGGACTAATATGACCTTATGAACCTGTTTACCAAGTACTTCAGCATCTTCACTGAGTACATGCTAAATGTGGTCAACATAGCCAAAGGCATCATGCATACGACCATATCCGTTTTGCGGTCCCCAAATCACGGATCCACAAAACATGGATGCGCTTGTTGTGCCGTCTGCATTTTTTCTGAGGACCCATTGACTCCGTGGACATATTCTATCTTTCTGCGGAACAGACACACAGATGTGGAAGGCACACAGATTACATGTTTGCTTTCCGCATCCATATGTCTGGATAGAATATGTCCGCAAAGTCAATGGGTCCACAAAAAATGCAGATGCACCAAGGATGGTATCAGTATTTTGTGGATCCGCAATTTGCAGACCGCAAAATATATACGGTTAAGCAGCATCCACATTCTCCGGTATAATATGGGCCAAACAAGGCATGATGACATTAGTGGGACAGATGCATCTTCTGCTGGGTAGATAAACTTCTAGAAACCAGTAATTATGTATAAAACTACTACAGTGCTGGTGTGGCTGTAGTACCATTCCTACTGTCCTCGGAGTTACATCTTGGTACTTCGCAGCCTCTCCCGCATACATCTCCATCCTATTCTGACAGGGCTTCAGTGAAATCAGCCATAAACACCGTCAGAAACCATTAATGCTTTGTATTTCTCTTATGCAACTGCAAGGTCATTTATGTCTGAAATGATGAGGCCAGGCAGTACGTGAAATGGAAAAAGACGCAGCCATCAATCTCTTCCCTCGGACAGATCCTCTGCACCGCATCTTCAGATCTTAATGTCTTTTCGCACTTTTCTAGCCATTTACATGACTTGTATCAGAGAAAACTCTGATTAGCAAATATATCCCACTCAGGACGCCAAATGTGTTCTCCTGAGAATAGAACATGCAACTTTCCAGTTAGACTTGAAAATTGAAAAGTTTCCAATTGCCCACTTACTTAAAGGGGTTCTCCCACAAAAAATATTCTACAGTTTTCAAACCAGCCTATGGATCTGAACACTTTTGTAATTGCATGTAATTAAAAATTTTGGATAGCTACTGAGTTATTCAATAAAATATATCTGTATAGGACCACTTAATTTCTTATTTCTTTGTCCTGCTCACTGAGATGTCCGCACATGCTCAGTTTCATCCTTCAACTGCCTTCTGAGCTGTGATAGGGAGAGCAAGGACACGCCCCCTGAGCTGTGATAGGGAGAGCATGGACACACCCCCTGAGCTGTGATAGGGAGAGCATGGACACGCCTCCTGAGCTGTGATAGGGAAAACATGGACACGCCCCCTTAGCTGCAGCAGAACAGACATTCCCCTTGAGCTGTCAGCTTGATATAAATCTAGCAGAGCAATGAATGGGGAGATCTGTGGAACGATGTGAGGTACAGGGCTGGTTCTGGCTTTGTGTGCTGTCTGCATGTTTCGCAGCCCTATAGAAGTGAATGGGTCTTTGTGTGATCTGCAGAAAAATGCAGATCGAATGCAGACCAAAAATAGAGTCGTGTGTATGAGACCTTAACAATAGATGGTAATTAAAGGGTTAGTGGCTGCTGCGCCAGTCGTTATGCTGTATATCATCTATATACCTAATATCAGTTATGCATTGATCTTCCTCGATTCCATACCTGTAGGGGTATTGGTACACATTCTCCACCATGTCCTACCAACCTTCTGTCACATACTGTTGTGTACAATGGTGACACATTATTAATATATATTTATCGGGTAACATAGCGCTGCAGCTCTATAGTTATTATACAGATTATTACAGCTGTTGCTCTGCTCAGATAGGGCAGTGGAGCCTTTGGGCCTCTCTGGTACCACGGCCTGGGTGTAAGTGCAACCTCCGCCCTGCCACTGGCTGCACTCTTCTGTGTGGGTCATCCAGGTGTAGTACCCCAGAGGGAGCACTACTATTCTTACACCTAGTTACTGTCTCTAATGGCTAACAGAGAATGTCATCTGTGTATTTAATTCCAGATGGTCTTGATAATATTGTTGTGCAACTTTTATAACAAGTAATGTACCTGGTTGTCCGGCAGTATATCTGGCAGAGTACCTTTAGATAGAATGGAACTTACCATTACATTATTTGCCTTTTGGGCAGAAGTAGGCTAGTCCTTCTTACCAAGGGAGGGGTTGCAGAAAGCTGTTTAGGGAGTTGAGTTTAGAGTTCAAAGGAACCAGGCATGGCGCAGTGAGGAGAGCATCCCCCCTCCTGCTGCAGAAGCTCTGGGAAGCAGCTTGGAAAGTACCCTGGCTCCAGGCAGTTCCCAGACGGAATATTACGAGGGGTCAACGGCCACCAAGGCACACCACTTAAAGGTATCAGAACCTCTAGAAAGTCAAGTAATTAGACTGAAGCCAGAGATTAGCACAGCAGAGAGATAAAGCAAAGTATTCAAGTTTACCTGTCAGTTTATCCTTAGCCTCCTGGAGCCAAGAGAAAGATCAAGTATTTTTTGTATGACACAAGTAAAAACCAAGTCTGGACTCTACTTACTCCACCAACTATAACTCCTTTGTTGTTGCGGAGCCTAACTATTGGAGTGACATGACCCAAACTATTAGGGCCACAACATACCACTCGGCATTCCTAAACACTGGGATCCAATCGGCCTTAGGGGGCAGCATACCACACAAGGAATGGCACATGGCTATGCCTTCTGCAACCCTTAATAACCACCTCGCTTACCTAGATTAAAGAGAAAAAACATCCACGCTCTTTGCAAATGACACCATAATCCAGCACATGCCAGATGCTTTTTGCCATTCAAAAACCAGTTCCATCCCATGTGTCTTCCGCAAATGGACATACTGCACTTGTATTTAAAAGGGCTGTGACAACCCCTCCAGAACACAGCTGCAGTGGACATCAGCCGATCACCGGGTGTCCTGCTCTTGCACTCCCAGGTCAGACAGGGAAAATATAGTATTACATGAAGGCTACTGAGATGAATATCTGACCACGTGACACAAGGACAGGAGCCGCTCTCATTGACTAGCTCTCGATTCTGGCCCCTAGAGAGGTGGTTGTCCCTAGCACGGGAACTTTAATTATAGAAGGAGAATTCATTTAAGGATCAGCAGCTCTTAAATAAGTCTTTAAAGTGCACCAGTGCCTCGGCAGTAATCAGAGTTTCTATTCTCTCGGCGGTATTTCCTTGTCTAAAGCGCGTACATAAAGTGCACAGTGCAGCAACGTAGTGGATAAGAAATTCATTTAAGAAATAGCAGCAGCTTAATGGCAGTCTTGAGATACAGATTTTGCTCCTCTCATTTCTGTCCCTTATGGGATGGGAGCAACATTAGATAACGTCTACAGTTTATTAAGGTGCAATGTGCAGTGCAATACACAGCCGGAGGTGTTGAACTTTCAACTAAAGTGGATCAGTAGAGACAAGACAAAACATTGCCCCTATAGCATGGCTGTGGACAGTATTGCTGCAGACTACTATATTTATTTTCAGTGGGTGCCAATAACGTATCTCTTTACTGTAATATACAGCTAGCGGTTTCCCGCCATGGTCTCATGCATCCTGAGGTCCGAGAATCCACTTCTGCCCCTGGATTCCTGCACTCACAGATCACTGTGTCTTAGGCCCCATTCACACGACTGTATGTATTCCGTGTCCGTATAAAAACGGAACGGAAGACATACGGAATGTCTTCCGTAGTGTTCCACATTTTTGCGGACCCATTGACTTTTAATGGGGCTACGGATGTGTTTTGCGGCCAAGTATAGGAGATGTTTCATTTTTTTTGCGGGAGAACTTTCGTAATATACGGATGCGGAGTGCACACGGTGCTTTTTTTCTCCTATGGAAAAATGAATGGGTCCGTATGGTTCCGCATCTTATCCGCAAAAATGCAGATAAGATACGGAAATGAACATACGGTCGTGTGAATGGGGCCTTAGACTCTCTCAGCTCTCCCACCCCTCCATGCGCTGAAACACTTGGGATGCTACGGTGGCTAGCAAACACTATGAGCGAATCAACTTCGGATTAAATATCCAAAGTCGATTCACGTAATACTTCGTTTGAATACTGTATGGAGTGACGGAGCAAATACTCCATGAACCCCTGATTAGGGGTTTTATCAAGGGCTCATGCACATGAGCGTATTTTTTTCTGTCTCCATTCTGTTTTCTTTGTGGACCATATGCGGAACCATTCATTTCAACGGGTCCGCAAAAGAAAAACGGAAATGTTGTACAAAAAAAATAGAACATGTTCTATTATTGTCCACATTACGGACAAGGATAGCACTGTTCTGTTAGGAGGCAGACGCTCTGTTCCGCAAAATGCAGAACGCGCACAGACGTCATCCGTATTTTTTGTGGATCCGTTTTTGCGGTCTGCAAAATACATACGTTTGTGTGCATGAGCCTTAACACTGTGGGTCTGAGCTGAGGTCTGATTAACATTGGGGGTCTGATCTGAGGTCTAATGAAAAATTGTTTTTCTCATTTTCCTCCTCTAAAACCTTGTGCGTCTTATAGGGCGCAAAATACGGTAAATGATAAAAAAATAATAATAATTGGAAATTTCAGCTCTGCTACATTGTCAGTATCAATCTTCAATATATCCTTCCATAATAATAGTCCCCCGATCTCCTAGCATCCCTATGCTATCTCTACAGCAGACGGCACACTATGCAGGTTCAATACGCGATCACGGTTCGTATTATCGTGCAGTGGGCTCACAGATTTTCTTCATGCTGATAAAACCAGCTGTTTTTTTTTCCCAGTTACTAATCTGCTGAGAAGCAATATTTACTAGCGGTAACCTGAAATCGACACTGACCTTGATGTAAAATATCAATGGCTTTTGTTTGCCTATTTTCTCGGCTTTATAACGTACACACACAGCCGCCGAGTGTTGCCTAGCAACAGTAACAGTATAACCACGAATGCACAGACAGACAAAGACGTTGTGTGCGTGCAGCGGGTGCGTAACTCTACACCCCCCACCAATATAATCTAGTAGTCATCAATTAACAAAAAAAATAAATAAACATCCGGAATTTCCAGGGATCGGGTTCCAAAACTGTCTTTTCTCCCCCCCCCTTTTTTTTTTGTAAATAACACCGAGAGGGTGGATTAGGTTACAGCGGCTGCTTCCACTATAAGCAAGATGGTTGATACTGTGCCCAGACACAAGAAGAAGCGAAAGCCAGGATATAATGCACGACAGGGAAGTAGTACCTTGTAATATGTGCCCTCCCCCAAAATAGCTGTAGTGGGCCTCACCTATTCAGGATCATTAAAGGGGTTGTGCAGTGCAACGATATTGATGAACTGGCTTCAGGATAGGGTCATCAGTATCAGACCGGATGGAGTCCGACTCCTGACAACCCTGCCGATCAGCTGTTTAAAGGGGAAGCAGCACTCATGCAAGCACTGCTTCCGCTTCAAAATTACCTGTACATCGTCTCCTTTGCAATGGCCGCACACAGTGCAATTACAATAAATTCACTTAAAGGGGTTGTGTCACTTCAGTAAGTGGCATTTATCATGTAGAGAACATGAATACAAGGCACTTACTAATGTATTGTCATTGTCCATATTGCTTCCTTCGCTGGCTGGATCCATTTTCCATCAAATTATACACTGCTCGTGTCCATGGTTACGACCACCCTGCAATCCATCCGTGGTGGTCATGCTTGCACACTATAGGAAAAGGTGCCACCCTCTCTGGTGGCCAGGACCATGGGAGCGCACATAGGCTGGTGCTTTTTTCTATAGTGCACAAGCATGACCACCACTGATGTGTGTGGGTGGTTGTAACCATGGAAACGAGCAGTGTATAATGTGATGGAAAAATGGATCCAGCCAGCAAAGGAAGCAATATGGACAATCACAATACATTAGTAAGTGCCTTGTATGAACTTTCCCTAAATAATGTTATTTGCTGAGACAACCCCTTTAATGAGCAGACGCGTCGGTAATTTCAAAGCGAAACCTGCACGTGCATGACCGGTGTTACCCCTTCAAACAGCTGACTGGCGGTGGTGCCAGGAGTCAGACCCCTACCGATCTCATAATGATGACTACAGATAAGCGAAGTATTGGAAAATTCGATTCGTCTGCTTCGCTGAATTTTAGAAAAAAATTTGCTTTGTGACGTATTGCACTTCTTTGTACTGTAATTAGTGGGTACAATGACAGGAAAAGTGGACTTCGATCCGAATTTCAGGATAAATTCAATTCGCTGCAAAGCCAAATTTCCTCATGCTTCATGGTAGAGAACCGATTTAACCTGAAATAGTGTAAAAAACAACAAAAATAATACTTACCTGATCCATTTGCTGGCAACGGGCTGGCCGCCTCTATTTTGCTTGAAGATCTCGCACAAAATCCTGTGCGCGGTGACGTATGATGTGACCACACCGGCCAGCGTGATGGCGTCACCGCGCACAGGATTTTGTGCGAGATCTTCAAGCAAAATAGCGGCGGCCAGCCCGTCGCGAGCAAATGGACTTTCAAGCAAGATGGCAGCGGCTGGCCCATCGCGAGCAAATGGATCAGCTAAGTATGATTTTTGTTGTTTTTTTACACTGTCAGGTTAAATCAATTTTTTTTTTTTAAGTTTGGCAATAATTTATGAACATGGCATCTGAGTGGTACAATGATGGGGCCGCTCCCTGTCATTGCACCCACTACTTACAAAGAATTGCACTTTGTGACAAAGTTATTCATCGCAAAGCAAATTTTTTTGTAAAATTTGTTGAAGCAGCTGAATCAAACTTTGGAATAATTCACTCATCTCTAGTGACCACCTCAGCGAGGTGGACAGAGAAATAACAAAAAGCAGAAACAGCAGATGGCGCTATACCGATATATTTTATTGAAGAGCTCACTGGTTTTACTGCATTTTTAATCATATGCAGTTACAAAAATATTCAGATCCAAGTTCTGGTTTGAAAATATTTTTTTGTGGGACAATCCCTTTAAATAAATGTTCATTTCTGTCAGGTTGAAGTGAAATAAAACAGCTCATTGACGGACGGGAAGGAGCCTAACATTGTCCAAATGAGTTATTGATTGTGCTGGGTGTCAGTGATAGGTGTGATAACAAGGTGAGAGGAAGGTAGGAAGGGAATACTTTCTACCAGTAAATATCTCTTGACGTTTTTTGCCAGAACTGCAAATTGAGGAGACGCCAATCCGGCTTTCCCCCCGGAGCAATAATGTTTTGATGAAACACAGAATGATTTCTGAGCCAAAGATGCTTACTTGACATTACTGCCCCCCTGGATGTGTGCGTGCTACCGCATGGCCTACAGCTAGAGCTAGCACATTTTCAAGGTTTCATGCCTTTTGTAAAGAGGACCTGTCACGTCTCCTGATATGTTTGCTTCTATAGTAAAATAACAGTTTTCGGAGCATCTTCTCCCATAACTCTGTGTTGTTCCTCTGTGATTGCTCCTAGAAATGTATAAATACATTAACAAATGGGTGTTTCCAGGTTTGGGTATGTCACTGCACACTCTCACACTGCCCAATCAGTGCTGCCATGTCTGACTGTGTAGGGGCACATGTCATTGGCAAGGAAATAGTAACATACAGTGGTAGGAGGTATAACAGAGGAACAGCACAATGCAGAGTTATAAGGAAAGATCCTCTGCAAGCACGGCCACCACTGCAGGATTGAACCATAGAAAAGAGCTGTGTATAATCTGAGGGAAAAATGAGTCAAACCAGCAAAGGAGGCAATATGGACGATCACAATACATTAGTAAGTGCCTTGTATTCACTTTCTCTACATGATAAATGCCATTTGCTGAAGTGAGACAACCCCTTTAGGCAGTGGCATACATAGAGAAGTAAGGGCCCCATAGCAAGGATCAAACCAGACCCCCGACACAGGACAGAAGGGTTTTTTCCTTGGGCCATTTTTCCACTGCTTCATTTGCTAAAAATTGTTCCTTTAGAGGGAAGAGTCCTGACCAAGTTTTCACCTCCAGTAGAAGAGGAGATAATCCCAACCAAGACTGGGCCCCCTCTTGCCCTGGGCCCCATAGCAGTCACATGGTCTGCCGCTATTGTACTTACGCCCCTGCCTTTAGGTGTTACCTGCCATTATCAGTAAATTCCTGTGCAGTCAATTATATTGGGGGGCATTTTAATACCCCCAAAGTGGGCTCCCTGAGTTAACCCCTTTAAGCTCCTGGGTCCCAGTGCAAAATCTATAACAGGGCCTCCACCTATCATGTGCCATTTACAATGCTAATGTCTTCTTATGTGGCAGAGGGGACTTTGGGCACTGCCATCACCAGAGCCCATGTGCAACTGATATTTCTGCACCAAACGTGGCAGTCTCTAAAAGGGTATGTTCACACCTAACTGGCATATATTCAGGTTTGCATCCTGTAGCTAAAAGCTACAATCAAATAATATATACAGTGGGGAAAAAAGTATTTAGTCAGCCACCAATTGTGCAAGTTCTCCCACTTAAAAAGATAAGAGAGGCCTGTAATTGACATCATAGGTAGACCTCAACTATCAGAGACAAAATGAGAAAACAAATCCAGAAAACATAATGTCTTATTTTTAAAGAATTTATTTGCAAATTATGGTGAAAATAAGTATTTGGTCACCTACAAACAAGCAAGATTTCTGGCTCTCACAAATCTGTAACTTCTTCTTTAAGAGGCTCCTCTGTCCTCCACTCATTACCTGTAGTAATGGCCCCTGTTTGTTATCAGTATAAAAGACACCTGTCCACAACCTCAAACAGTCACACTCCAAACTCCACTATGGTGAAGACCAAAGAGCTGTCGAAGGACACCAGAAACAAAATTGTAGACCTGCGCCAGGCTGGGAAGACTGAATCTGCAATAGGCAAGCAGCTTGGTGTGAAGAACTCAACTGTGGGAACAATAATTAGAAAATGGAAGACATACAAGACCACCGATAATCTCCTTCAATCAGGGACAAGATCTCACCCTGTGGGGTCAAAATGATCACAAGAACGGTGAGCAAAAATCCCAGAACCACACGGGGGAACCTAGTGAATGACCTGCAGAAAGCTGGGACCAACGTAACAAAGGCTACCATCAGTAACACACTACGCCGCCAGGGACTCAGATCCTGCAGTGCCAGACGTGTCCCCCTGCTTAAGCCAGTACATATCCGGGCCCGTCTGAAGTTTGCTAGAGAGCATTTGGATGTTCCAGAAGAGTACTAGGAGAATGTCATATGGTCAGATGAAACCAAAGTAGAACTGTTTGGTAGAAACACAACTCGTTGTGTTTGGAGGATAGTGAATGCTGAGTTGCATCCAAAGAACACTATACATACTGTGAAGCTTGGGGGTGGCAACATCATGCTTTGGGGCTGTTTCTCTGCAAAGGGACCAGGATGACTGATCCGTGTACATGAAAGAATGAATGGCGCCATGTATCGTCAGATTTTAAGTGCAAACCTCCTTCCATCAGCAAGGACATTGAAGATGAAATGTGGCTGAGTCTTTCAGCATGACAATGATCCCAAGGACACCGCCAGGGAAGGAGTGGCTTCGTAAGAAGCATTTCAAGGTCCTGGAGTGGCCTAGCTGGTCTCCCCATAGAAAACCTTTGGAGGGAGTTGAAAGTCCGTGTTGCCCAGCGACAGCCCCAAAACATCACTGCTCTAGAGGAGATCTGCATGGAGGAATGGGCCAACATACCAGCAACAGTGTGTGACCAACCTTGTAAAGACTTACAGAAAACGTTTGACCGCTGTCATTGCCAACAAAGGATATATAACAAAGTATTGAGATGAACTTTTGTTATTGACCAAATACTGATTTTCCACCATAATTTGCAAATAAATTCTTTAAAAATCAATGTGATTTTCTGGATTTGTTTTCTCATTTTGTCTCTAATAGTTGAGGTCTACCTATGATGTCAATTACAGGCCTCTCTCATCTTTTTAAGTGGGAGAACTTGCACAATTAGTGGCTGACTAAATACTTTTTTCCCCACTGTACTCGTATGTGCAGGTATGTACTGTGTATTCATTACAAGTGTAGTCCAATAGTAATGATGTGTAACAGTCCTTATCATATTAGAGTATTCTATCAGCTCTATCAGACAGCTGGCACCCGCCCTGAATGACAGGGCGCAGCGATCCGCCGAGCCACATCTACTAAACCCTCAGGTGCACTTGCCCAGGTATTCGGGTGCTGACGCCGACCCTGGGCTATCCTCTCTGCAGATGAAGAGACCCCCTGAGGCTTGATTGACGAGTATGGACATCTTGCCCTGCCCTGACAATCTTGTGCCTGCAGCACTGCTCCGGGTAGTGGTGTAACCACAGAGGCTCTGCTTCAGCTTCCGGAGAAGCTGCTGTGCATATGCCGCTATTCCTCTGGGAGACAGTGCATGAACAGTCATTGCTCCAGAAGCGGATGCTGAGCCTTTGCACTTGTACAAGATGTCAGGTCCTGTCAATCATACGGCAGGGGGGTGGGTTCATCTGAAGAGGGGACAGCCCTTCGTAGGTCTAGAAACCATTATGATGAATGAATCAATTCGCTCATCACTACTCTGGAGGTCTTATCCACCCAATGAAGTTTTCCCCACATGTGATACTTGTCTCATTGTGGAATAGAAAGGCTGTATGTACCATAGAGGCAGACCATACACCTACTATTGGGCCTTTTGAGAGAAGAGATCCAGACCTATTTAGTCCCATCCTCTTTTCTACTAGTAGTAAGATCATATGCCGAACTACCTTTTCCAGCATTATTAACAAATGGACTCAACGGTTAGGTGGCAAACCCCAGCATTATAATGGAAGCTCATTTTGATCTTTGGGATGGTGCCCCCTTTCTTCTATGTATAATGCTGCTGTCGAATAGGGTCACAATCGTGTGCTCTGCATGGCCATTTAAACCTTATTACCATCTTTAATGGATTTGGTGTCGTCACATTTTTATGCTATCTCAAAAGTACATTATTCATGGAGGAACACCAACATCAGTTGTCCTGAGACATCTTCCCTTCCTTAAGATGACCATACACTTTAGACAAATTTTAGCCAAACCCACCAAATACAGTTGAACCTTCTGACCATCTAGTGGAGGCCTCCCAACTCTACCATGATGGCATATGGGAGATGTGGATTGGACAGTTGGACTGCAACTGCCCAATACTCTTGTCCTTCCGTAGAGGAGAAGATGATTCCTCCCTCTTCCCATTCACAACATGCCCAGCTGAGTCAGTATGTGGATGTATATGGAGGGATTGGAAGAGTATTCAGCTGATATCTCGTGGTTATGACCACCTATCCTTAGACCCAGATGCTGTCATCAGGACTAAAACCTTGAGGTCTGTATAATCATAATCATTTCTGCCATGTTGTGAATTGACTTTTTGATTATATGGTCCTCTGGTTATTATTTTTACACCTAGGCATGAGAATTAAATATTTAGATTTAAAAATGTTATGTTCCATAAAGTTTTCAGGAGAAAATCCAAGTTTTTATTCTCTAAGTTACGCATAGTTAAAACCTCTCTAGTAATTTGGCTGAATGTCATCTAAAACCACCTGCTGAGTTTTTGCAGGTTCTCAAGAGTAACTGATTATTTTAACAATTGTTTGTTAGGCATAATTACATAATTACAAGGATAATCATAAAAATTGTTCAAGGCATTTGTGCCTTCATACTGCAACTCCTTCTCCTCGTGCCACTGGGTTCATACTAGGTTACAGACAGTAGGCTATCAGTTAATTAGTGATCTTTCTAGATGACATTATCAGTTAATTAGTGATGAGATGAGTGATGGTAAGAAAAGGAAAACAATACAAAAATGCAAAAATTGTTAAAAAAAACCTAAAAAACAGAAAGAAATCATGTTATTTAAAGACTATTCCCATCCTACTGTAAAGATAAGCTCTCAATTGTTCCTCAAGCTTTCACAAATTTCTATTCAGCTGTTTCTTATTCACAGTATATCAGGTTCTTCCATCTTATATTTCTAGAAGTGACAATATTAGCTCCTACAGGGTTGTCACTTAGTTTCCTAAGGTATAAAATGTGTAGCTAGGCAAAATTCTGGTAGTTTAGACCACTGGTTTCCAAACTTTTTACCAAGGGAGAACCCATAAATCTTACTCCTTCCCCAACCTCATGGAAGCCTGGTACGGACTTGGATATTAAATAAGCCAGCACCTCATCTGCAGACAGCTCTTTCGGCTTATTTAATATCAAAGTCGTGTCTCAAGGCCTATTTAAAGCATTGAACATTGACTTATAGGATAGCTGCCTTACATCTGGTGGCATTAGAGGCAGAGCTTGTTAAGAGCTCATTTGCATCCATTTCTTCCCAGAATTCCAGAAGAGCATGTATGGCCTATAAGTCTCCTCACGCCGATTAAGGTGCTTTCTCCCCATGGAGAGATTGTACCCCCCAAACCCATCCCTACTGTAACAACTCTTACCACTACTGTCTACTGAGGAACTCTTGACCATGTCCTGAGGGACATCATGGAAGTTCAGTTAAGCCACCAAATACAGTGACTGGCCAACTTCCTTGAATTGATATTTTCCAGCATTTTGACTGGACATCAATAATATTTTATCTCCATTGGTAGATTTGACCCCAAGAAAAGTTATGCCTGGTGGCCTCAAATCTTTGCCCGCATTGCAGTGCTAAGCTCCACCCTGTCATACTGCTACTATGTTGACCCCTTATGTTCCCCCTCCACACAGTCTAATGCCCCCATATGTGACCCTTACACAATATGATGCCTTCTTAGATGACCCCTAAATAAAAACTCGCCTAGCCCATGTTCCCATGACCAATGGAGCTGATGTCTCAGTATAGATTTGCTCCTGTCTGTCTGGCGGCTTGGTGTGACAACATGATGACATCACTTCCCTGCATCTTCCAGCACCAAACTACTGGTCATAGGGTGAATGATAGAGCAGGGAGCTGATGGCTTTCTGTGTCACCATTGTATTTGTGTATCCTCGACCAGAAGACACGGATGCAATTGAAAGTGGTGCCGCTGCCAAATGGGCCCATGCATTCGCGTGGTCGGTGCAGTGACCAAATCCGCCCCTGCCTATCCTAAACAGTTTCTAGTCTAGATGCTGGATTAATCCCATTTTATGGCAAATGTAAGTACATGTGATACATCTAGAATAACTTGTCTATATCTCATACTTATTTTAAAGAGGTGGTCCCATGTAATAGAATGAAGGCATATAGCAAGGGCCCCGCTGATCTTGAGAATGAAGGGGGCCGCTGTGCTGATGAAGTGCTGCAGACCCTTCACAGTCTTCCTCTAATTAGAGGTTTCTCGGCCTACAACTCTCGGTAGTGCTGAATGGCTGGGAGTACTGCTGTCCTGGGAAAGCTTAAAGGGGATGCACAATAGATAAATATGCACAATCAAAGTAAATATAGGATATAACCCATTCAATCCACAGTCATGAGTATACCCACCATACAGCAATGATATACAGAGGTTCTCAATCATTGCCTGACAAACTGGAACAGAGATCATCTGATCTTTGTGGGTCCAGCCAATGCATTAGATAACTTCAGCAGGAGAAACCGAGGGCGGCCAAATGTAGTATTACTTGTTGCCTAGTCAAATGAATGAGCGACCATGTAATACAGGACCCTGCAAAGTCCTCCAGAGAGGAAGCCAATCACTGTTTGCTGTGGCTAATGGTGGATGGTCTAGAGAATAAGATCCCATCTCTATGTCCATATGCTTAACTGGGGCCTGTAGACAGTGGTCATTCTAAATGTATACAAAAATTGCCACAAATGCACTAGGGATAGGAGATGGAAATAAAATGTTGTGGCCTGTATTATAGGTGGCTCCTGAATACATTTTAAGAGAGGCTAGATTAGGAAGATAGATAGATAGATAGATAGATAGATAGATAGATTATATTATCATTTCAGAAAGAAAAGATCCCTCTTCCTCCCCCTCTCTCTGCCGGCTATCACTGACCTGGGTGGCTTGGCGAAATGCAATTGGGTTAAGTGTTGAGATTTTAAGCTTTAGGCTTTCTAAATATAGACGAGGTTTTAAACCACACGTTGAGTAATGATTTGACCACAGGGCCACAGTAAAGAAACCAAACCACCCAGACCAGCAGCTCATATGGACCCTATGTACAGAACAGATCGTTATATTATAAGAGTCGATACCTGCCAGGGAATTGTGACCTGAAGACGTTCTGGAAAATGTTAGAACATTTAATACCTTAATACTTACCTTGCCTCATATGCTGTAAAAATGTTTGAGATAAAGAAAACTGCTGTCCTACCTGAGGAATCAATTCGTGTAAAGGAATAATCTAAAAATTACCCAAAAATTCCAGCTACAATTAAAGCAATAAATTCAGCAGAAATAATCATTCAAATAATAATCATTCAAATACTAGAATTGTGGATAATATTTATGTATTTTTGTTCTTCTTATGCTTTTTTTCAAAAGAAACATTTCATTTTACTCACCCAGGAGACATTTTTACCCTTGGGAGCCTTTAGCATGGCAGCATGCAGTGATAAAAAGATTACTAACAGCCCCACCAGCATGGGAAAACCAAATTCCTCCAAAGTCCAAAAAGATAAACTCTTCCTGGCTCGTCAATACCGGCATATTAAAGGGTGATCACCACAGAAAGCGAAAAAAGCCATCGACTCTCTCAATATTCCATCTGTGAAAAGGTTCTCCAATTTTCGGTTGTCTTTTGCGGCTTCACGTAAACTCAACCTCCGAGATGCTCATGTTGAAAATTGAAAATTAAACAAAAAATAAAAAATGTAACTCCACAAAAATGAAAAAAATTAAAATAAAAAAAAAGAACTCCACGAAAAATAAAAATAATAATAAAAAAAAGTCGACTATGAGAAATGCAGCCTCCCGTCTGCTGTGGAACAGCCGTGCTGATTACTCCCAAAGCTTTAATAAAGGCTCTGAGGCTGGAGCTTATGTGAGAGAATTAAGACATAAATACTAGATGCTGCTACCATTCAAAAGACCTTGAAAGTTGCATGGTGATAGTATCATCCCACAGGCATCTGTGCTTTCCTATGGAGATTTTTCTGGCCTTTTTTTTTTTTTAGTTTTGCAACCCCCAGGACTAAATATAGTGGAAAGAAGAAGAAGAAGAATACGTCGTTGAGGATGAAATAAATAATAGATGCAAACAGGTAGAGATTACCAGGCAGGCACCCTCTGCACTGTCACAGGCTCGGCGAGCACCTGTTGGTGATGTAACGCCACAATGGGATTCCAGTAACCTGACAACCAATAAGGTCGGGTTGAAACAGGTAGGAAAAACAAGTTGTAGCACAGCATAAAGGGAAAGCTGGAATCACTGATCTGTCTTGTGTGCCTGTTTATCCTCCACCCCCCTCCGCGTGTCCACCCATTACTTTTACTGTCCTGCCTGCCAATCTAGATTAGCACGGCAGATCCAGGCTAAATTTTGCAACTATCAGAAGTGATTAGTGTGCGTTGATTGAAATCGGATCATACATCTCACTCGCAGAAGCCTGTGCCGATTAAAACCGCAGCGTAGCGTACTACATCAAGTAAAAAGCAAAAAGTAATATAGTGTATTGCATACAAATAGCTAGCTAAAAATAATGAAAAAAGATATATATATATATACAAAGTAAAATTCCTAAAACTGGTTATCGATAGGACTGGTGGTGCTGGATTATCAAATATTCTGGATTATTGGACAGTGATGAAACGGTATATAACTCTCTTTAGGGAGAATGGCCACAATACAACAGAACAAATTGATGTTACAATGGAGGTTTATGGCTGCACAGGCACTGGCTTCCTGTGTGTGAATTAGGGCCATTGTTCATTGTATCTCACCTCAGTATTAGTACAGCAAGGGTTAACCTCTTCTCACTCTGTGTGCTGCTGTGAGACTGTTCCCAGCAATAAGTCTCAATAGATCTACCAGATCTCTCTAGCTTGCTAGAGCCTGTAGAAGAGCTATAATCCGTTTGTCTGCCTGAGTGCCTGACCTGTGCCTGTACACCGTCCTGTCACTGTGCCATGACTAATACATACATGTTCCTATGCCATGACTAAGAATGGCATGCATCTATCTGAAAAGTGTAGGCCATGATCAGTGACATACATAGAGAAGCAAGGGCCCCATAGCAAGGGTCAAACCAGGCCCCCCCTACATGACAAAAGGGTTTCCGCCTAAACCCCTTTCAATGACCCTTGGGCCATTTTTCCACTGCTTCATTTGCTAAAAGTTGTTTCTTTAGAGGGTAGAATCCTGACCAAGTTTTCAACTCCAGTAGAAGAGGAGATAATCCCAACTGGGCCTTCTCTTGCCGTGGGCCCCATAGCAGTCGCATGGTCTGCCGCTATGGTAGTTACGCCTCTGGCCATGATGTACTATGCTGGATGTTATGTATTTAATATCATCCAATAAAGGTGAAGATTGTATGGACATGCTGTTTCCATAGCCAAAGCAGTATCCCATGCAATGTCCTAGACGTGAGGTCAGACATATTGGAATTACAAAAGCTGTGAGCTTTTTTTTATTGTTCCCGTGTCACCTGGTCTGACCTTTGGACTGTTCCACACAGTCACACAAACCCTGACAGAACTGACCTCTGCCTGTTTCCTGACCACGTGTATTGCCTGATCTCTCGGTGCCACGTATCGGTGTCTCTGACACCTGTGGGTCAACAGCCAATTACAATCGGGACTATTCCAAGGAATAGCGGCATGTTGGCTCCCCTGCTGTGTAGGACAGAAAGATGTATAGGGGTTAAAAAATGAATACCAGGGAACCGCCAGGATAACGCCCTCAGAATTAGCCCTAAGAATAACCAGTTGGTTGAAACAGTGCGTCCATAACCATTGTCTGTAACACTAGCCTAACGATGGTATGTGGTGGGTAATACATTTATATATATATGGTATATGGTAAGTATAATATATACACATAATTATCATCGTGGGGGCATTCCTATATCCATCATTACAATGTATATGGCCTCCCGGAGCAGTTCATTTTGATCTTGATTTGCACATACCCTTCTGCAAAAGGGATTATTTTATTCGAAGCTCAACCCTAGATGAGTCCCAAAGTTAATCTGGGACAGCTGTTGTAGCCGGCCATCAGCTGGAAATCACCCGCCATCCTTTGTTGTCATTTACGTATTAGCATATACTGTTGCTGCAGGCACTGGAGGCAAAAGAAGCAATTATATATATGACACTACACAGGCCTCTGACCTAGAGGCAAATAGAAGGACCGATCATCTATGATCTGTTATTAGTGAATTAGTAATGCAGAGATGCACAGGGTAATATTCGAGCCTTTCGAAAGACCATGGCTTAGTAACATAGTAACATAGTTTATAAGGCCGAAAAAAGACATCTGTCCATCCAGTTCGGCCTGTTTTCCTACAAGTTGATCCAGAGGAAGGCAAAAAAACCCTGTGAGGTAGAAGCCAGTTTTCCCCACTAGGGAAAAAATTCCTTCCCGACTCCAATCAGGCAATCAGAATAACTCCCTGGATCAACGACCCCTCTCTAGTAACTATAACCTGTAAGATTATTACCCTCCAAAAATACATCCAGGCCCCTCTTGAACTCTTTTAGTGAACTTACCATCACCACCTCCTCAGACAGAGAGTTCCATAGTCTCACTGCTCTTACCGTAAAGAATCCTCTTCTATGTTTGTGTACAAACCTTCTTTCCTCCAGACGCAGAGGATGTCCCCTCGTCACAGTCACAGTCCTGGGGATAAATAGATCGTGGGAGAGATCTCTGTACTGACCTCTGATATATTTATACATAGTTATTAGATCTCCCCTCAGTCGTCTTTTTCTAAAGTGAATAACCCTAATTTTGATAATCTTTCTGGGTACTGTAGTCCACCCATTCCAGTTATTACTTTAGTTGCCCTCCTCTGAACCCTCTCCAGCTCTGCTATGTCTGCCTTGTTCACAGGAGCCCAGAACTGTACACAGTACTCCATGTGTGGTCTGACTAGTGATTTGTAAAGTGGCAGGACTATGTTCTCATCACGGGCATCTATGCCTCTTTTGATGCAGCCCATTATCTTATTGGCCTTGGCAGCAGCTGTCTGACATTGGTTTCTGCAGCTTAGATTTCTGTTCACTAAAATTCCTAGGTCCTTTTCTATGTCAGAGTTACCCAATATTTTACCATTTAGTATGTACTGGTGACTTGCATTATTCCTTCCCATATGCATAACTTTACATTTGTCAGTGTTTAAACCTCATCTGCCACTTCTCTGCCCAAGCCTCCAGTCTATCCAGATCCATCTGTAGCAGTGTACTGTCCTCTTCTGTGTTAATTACTTTACACAGTTTAGTGTCATCTGCAAAAATTGATATTTTACTGTGCAAGCCTTCTACAAGATCATTAATAAATATATTGAAGAGAATAGGGCCCAATACTGACCCCTGTGGTACCCCACTAGTTACAGTGACCCAATCTGAGTATGTGCCATTAATAACCACCCTCTGTTTTCTATCACTGAGCCAGTTACTTACCCAGATACAGACATTTTCTCCCAGGCCAAGCATTCTCATCTTATATACTAACTTTTTATGTGGTACAGTGTCAAATGCTTTGGAGAAGTCCAGATATACGACATCCATTGATTCGCTGCGGTCCAGTCTAGAACTTACCTCCTCATAGAAACTGATTAAATTGGTTTGACATGACCGATCCCTCATGAAGCCATGCTGATATGGAGTAATTTGCTTATTTTCATTGAGGTACTCCAAGATAGCATCTCTTAGAAAACCCTCAAACAGTTTTACCCACGACAGATGTTAAACTTACCGGCCTATAGTTCCCAGGCTCTGTTTTTGGACCCTTTTTGAATATTGGCACCACATTTGCTATGCGCCAATCCTGTGGAACACTCCCTGTCAGTATAGAGTCCTTAAATATCAGAAATAAAGGTCTAGCGATGACATTACTTAATTCTCTTAGGATACGGGGGTGTATGCCATCCGGTCCTGGCGATTTGTCTATTTTAATCTTTTAAGGCTTATATAAAATTGCATGGATAGGTCATCAATATCAGATTGGTAGGGGTCTGACACCCGGCACCACCGCCGATCAGCTGTTTGAAGAGGAGACGCGCGCTGTGCCAGCGCTGCCTCCTCTTCATTGTTTACCTGCTCACCGTAACATCAGTAGCGGTAAGCAGATGTAATTACACCCAAGCCGCCCCATACATTTCAATGGGACGGCTCATTCCTATACATTTGTATAGCCGACCCATTCATTTCAATGTCACACCCTCGCCGATCTGATATTGATGACCTATCCTGAGATAGGTCATCAATAAATATAACTCGGAGAACCCCTTTAATATCAGACCCTAGATCAGACCCCCATATTGATATCAGACTCCAGACCAGGCTCCCTAAATATATTCAGACCATCTATATTAATATCAGACCCCAGACCAGACCCACATAATATATCAGACCCCTAGACCATATTCCTTAAATATACTCAGGCCATCTATATTAATATTCCACTCCAGACCAGACCCGACCCACATATAATATCAAACTCCTAGACCAGATTCACAAATATATTCAAACACCCCCCTTAAACTGCCAGCTTAATATAAATCTACCAGAGCAAAGAATAGGGATAACTCTGGATCCATGTGAGGTACAGAGGTGGTCTCACATGCTCAGTTCTATCCTTTAATTGAAACCAGTCCTATCTAGAGATGAGCAAATCTATTCGCTTCGTAGATTCCATACGAATCTTGGAAATTTTCCGCTGCGAAGCGAATCCTAATTTTTTGAGATTCACTCCGTTAGATTTGAAAATGTTCTTAAGGCTTTCTACGCATTCGCTAAGTACTTGTCCGACAAATTGTATGCTAATGCTACGTATAAGTTACTCTATACGCTATTGCGTAGAAATTCAATTAATTAGCTAACTTTTACTGTTCGTTATTTGTTCGGCAAAAGCCGGAGAAAGCGGTCACCTGACCTAGTGGGCAGGGCTTGCTCTGATTGGCTCAGGCTCGGTAAGCCAGTGACGCATCAGTTGTGCTGCGACTGCTGAGACGAGTAGAAGCACTGTGTGTGAAGTTCTGAGACTCTGAGACCTGTTTTGTTAAAATTGGGGTGTAATTGTTCTGGGAATCCATATTACACATATCAGGGATACTGCAGGGCAAGTGCAGGGCCAGTTCAGGGCTAGTAATTAATCAGGCAGGAAGAGAGAAGAGGGAGAGAGACAAAGACCAGCTGCAGGGCCACAGAATGAAGTGAAAAATGTCTGGAATGGATAAGCAAAAGAGGTCCAGTTCCAGCCAGACCTCGAGCTCTAAAAAAAGGAGAAGGTGGCACAGGGCAGAAGTGCCAAAGGACCTGTAGCCGGAGCTTCTACTTGTAGTATTCGCAATACTTGGCCGTTGTTCCACCCGGCCAACCCACCAAGGCGCAAAATTGTAGTGGAGGAGAAAGTGGGTGAGGTAGTAGAGTGGATGGCACGCTCATCTCAGTCTCAGCCGGATAATCTGCTGTCATCTGCTGATACAGTATCCATATGTAGCCAGGGGTCAGACTCAGAGCGTCCCTCCTGCTCCACCATTCCGCTCCAGCAAAGCCCGTCATTTTTGTACGCAATTTGTGTTCAAATACGTAGTTTTAAAAGAGGTTGCGTACCTTTTAAAACTGAACGTTCGTAATTAGTGCGCGAATGTTCGCAAAACACTACATAATAATGTATGATTTGTATGCAGATTCGCCTAATAGATTCGTAGAATATACGAATCTTATGAAAAGTTTGACGAATATTCGGCAAAGCGAATTTCGGATGATTCCCTCATCTCTAGTCCTATCTATTATTAGAGGCTCTGAGTTACAGGGAGAGAGCTACAGCAGAAAGGATAAGCCCCCTGACCTGTGATAGGAACGAGAGCAGCTGCAGAAAGAACACACCCTTTCAGCGGTCATAGAGAGAGAGCTGCAGCAGAAAGGACCCCACCACTCCCCCCCTCCCCCGTCCCCGAGCTACTAACTTGAAATAAATCTAGCAGAGTTATTGGAACAATGAATGTGGAGATCTCTGGATCCATGTGAGGTACAGAACTGGTTCAGAACTGGTCAACATAGTTTATAAGGACGAAAAAAGACATCTGTCCCTCCAGTTCGGCCTGTTATCCTACAAGTTGATCCAGAGGGAGGCAAAAAAACCCTGTGAGGTAGAAGCCAATTTTCCTCACTTCCCGACTCCAATCAGGCAATCAGAATTACTCCCTGGATCAACGACCCCTCTCTAGTAACTATAACCTGTAATATTATTACCCTCCAGAAATACATCCAGGCCTCTCTTGAACTCTTTTAGTGAACTTACCATCACCACCTCCTCAGGCAGAGAGTTCCATAGTCTCACTGCTCTTACCGTAAAGAATCCTCTTCTATGTTTGTGTACAAACCTTCTTTCCTCCAGATGCAGAGGATGTCCCCTCGTCACAGTCACAGTCCTGGGGATAAATAGATGATGGGAGAGATCTCTGTACTGACCTCTGATATATTTATACATAGTTATTAGATCTCCCCTGAGTCGTCTTTTTTCTAAAGTGAATAACCCTAATTTTGATAATCTTTCTGGGTCCTGTAGTCCACCCATTCCAGTTATTACTTTAGTTGCCCTCCTCTGAACCCTCTCCAGCTCTGCTATGTCTGCCTTGTTCACAGGAGCCCAGAACTGTACACAGTACTCCATGTGTGGTCTGACTAGTGATTTGTAAAGTGGCAGGACTATATTCTCATCACGGGCATCTATGCCTCTTTTGATGCAACCCATTATCTTATTGGCCTTAGCAGCAGCTGTCTGACACTGGTTTCTGCAGTTTAGTTTGCTGTTTACTAAAATTCCTAGGTCCTTTTCCATGTCAGAGTTACCCAGTGTTTTACCATTTAGTATGTACTGGTGACTTGCATCATTCCTTCCCATATGCATAACCTTACATTTGTCAGTGTTAAACCTCATCTTCCACTTCTCTGCCCAAGCCTCCAGTCTATCCAGATCCATCTGTAGCAGTGTACTGTCCTCTTCTGTGTTAATTACTTTACACAGTTTAGTGTCATCTGCAAAAATTGATATTTTACTGTGCAAGCCTTCTACAAGATGATTAATAAATATATTGAAGAGAATAGGGCCCAATACTGACCCCTGTGGTACCCCACTAGTGACAGTGACCCAATCTGAGTATGTACCATTAATAACCACCCTCTGTTTTCTATCACTGAGCCAGTTACTTACCCACATACAGACATTTTCTCCCAGGCCAAGCATTCTCATTTTGTATACTAACCTTTTATGTGGTACAGTGTCAAATGCTTTGGAGAAGTCCAGATATACGACATCCATTGATTCACCGCGGTCAAGTCTAGAACTTACCTCCTCATATAAACTGATTAAATTGGTTTGACATGACCGATCCCTCATGAAGCCATGCTGATATGGAGTAATTTGCTTATTTTTATTGAGGGACTCCAAGATAGCATCTCTTAGAAAACCTTCAAACAGTTTACCCACGACAGATGTTAAACTTACCGGCCTATAGTTCCCGGGCTCTGTTTTTGGACCCTTTTTGAATATTGGCACCACATTTGCTATGCGCCAATCCTGTGGAACACTCCCTGTCAGTATAGAGTCCTTAAATGTCAGAAATAAGGGTCTGGCGATGACAATACTTAATTCTCTTAGGATACGGGGGTGTATGTCATCCGGTCCTGGCGATTTGTCTATTTTAATCTTTTTAAAACGCAGCTCTACTTCTTCCTGGGTCAGACAGGGCACTTTTAATGGGGAATTTACTTTTATATTCTGCATTTCATCTGACAGTTTATTTTCCTCTGAATACAGTGGAGAAAAAGATATTTAGTAGCTTTGCTTTCTCCTCATCGCTCTCTGCAACTCCCCCCTCATTACTCTGTAAGGAGCCGACGCCTTCAGATTTATACTTTTTACCATTTATATAATTAAAGAACATTTTAGGGTTACTTTTACTCTCTTTGGCGATTAATCTCTCGGTCTCTAGTTTGGCTGTTTTTATTTGCTTTTTACATGTTCTATTTTTTCCTTATAGTTTTTCAATGCTTCCTCGCTCCCCTCCTGTTTTAGTGATTTAAATACTTTCTGTTTGTCATTTATTGCTTTCTTTACAGCTCTATTTATCCACATTGTTTTTTTTTCTTGTTCCTTAACCTTTTATTCCCATAAGGTATGTACCTCTCACAATTAGATATTAGGATGCTTTTAAAAATCTCCTATTTTGTGGCTGTATGTTTATTTTTGAGGACTTTGTCCCAGTTAGTTAGGCCTATGGCCTCTCTTAGTTGGCTAAATTTTCCTTTTTTCAAGTTTGGTATTTTTTTTCCTCCCTGAAGAAACGCTCTTTTGAATGACAATTGGAAGGTTATTATATTATGGTCACTATTTCCCAGGTGTCCCCCGACCTGCACATCTGTTGTTCTGTCAGGTCTATTGGTTAATACTAAGTCCAGTATGGCCGTCCCTCTAGTCGGGTCCTGAACCAGTTGGGAAAGGTAATTGCCTTTGGTTATTGCCAAGAACCTGTTTCCTTTATGAGATATTCAGGTTTCAGTTTCCCAGTCTACATCTGGGTAGCTGAAGTCCCCCATAATAACGACCTCATTATGATTTGCCACCTCGTCTATTTTAGTTTAAAAGTAGATTTTCTGTGGACTCTGGTATATTAGGTGGTTTATAATAAACTCCTATTAGTATTTTATTATTGTTTTTGGCTCCATTTATTTCTACCCACAGTGACTCATATGATGTCTGATTTTTATTTTTTACATTAATAATGGCATAACCCCTTTAATGCTTTCAGGGAGAATAGCTCAATAACACAACATCTCTCACAACTCCTTTTTAAATGTATGTTCACGTGGACCATTAGTGGTGTGGCATAAAGATGCATCGCCATCATGGTGATCTTGGGTTTCAGGGTTATTCTTTCGCTATTTATTTCCAATGGTAAACTAAATGCATTTTGTTATTGATGTGCAAAGCATGCAATGCATTTTGCACATCCAGTTCTAGCCACTAGAGGGCAGACTATCTGCATATTAGCCAGGACAGATAGCATCTCTGCTAAACAACCAGTGTGTTTCGCAGACAACTGTAAGTCACAATAAGAATACCACCATATTAACAGTTGTGCAGACTTTGAATAAGCAAGGAATGCTGGGAGATTTCAGATCTCAGAAGCCTGGAAACTGTGAGGGCGGCTCTGCACTATAATACAGATTATGCTTACAAAGCTACTCACCTTTTATGTAGATTAAATCTAATGTGAACCCCGGCATTTTATTTAATCTGTGACACATAACTCCAATCTGGAGCTTCCCTTTAAAGAATCACTGTCCTTTTAATAAACTGTGCATAAATTAATGGTACAAGTGAAAAACGTATATACTATAAATATATATAGAACAATAACATATCTTATTATAGAAAAATGCATCTTTGTCTATTTACAAGCCACTCCTTCTCCCCCGCCTTTTGCACCATTCATTCAGCCCAAATTCAATGCAACATTTCACCCTGAGAGAGGTGAATGTGGTGAAGACAAGCTATGAGATCACTGGGGAATCAGGTCTCATCTGCTTTTCATAGAAGCCTTCCCAGAGGGAAGGAGGAGAATGGTGGAGCTGGAGAGAGAGATGATGCAGCCTTTAGTAACTATTTTACAGTCTCACCCTAGTGCTGGATTCACAGCTACACTGCTCAGTACTGCTGTATAATGTTATCCATGCTGCTCCTGCTTTTAGTAATCAACTATCTCACTCTAAGGCCCCATTCACACGTCCGTATTTGTGCACATCCTAGAAAACGGTCGTTTTTTTGCGGATCCGTTGTACCGCAAAAAACTCAGTTTTTCCAGCACATCCGTTCCGTTTTTCCGTAAAAAACGGAAAGGATGTATCCATATGTCATCCGTTTTTTGCGGATCCGCAAAAAACGGAAGGAGTAATCGTAATCTTTTTTTTTTTTTTTCTTTTTTCTACCCTCCTGGAACGGAATCCGCAAATGCAGATGACATGCGGATGGCTTTCCGCATGTCTTCCACATTTATGGACGTCCCATAGACTTGTATTGGGCTACGGACCGCAAAATCGGAGGAAAAGTAGGACAGGAGGATTACTGTTTGCGGATCCGCAAAACGGAATGGAACGGAGAAACAGATGCGGACAACATACGGTGCAATGTCCGCATTTTTTCGGGACCCATTGAAATGAATGGATCCGCATACTATCCACAAAAAACGTCCGAAATTGCGGAACGGACACGGATAGGATGTGGATGAAAAATCAGAACGTGTGAATGGGGCCTTAGGCTTCATTCACACGTCCGTATTTTTGTTTTCCACATTTTCGGTCCGTTTTTTGCGGATCCATGTTTTGGCAAAAAACTTTTTTGCATCCGTTCCGTTTTTCCGCAAAAAAAAAAGGAAGGAGGAATATATGTTGGCAGATTATGTCTTTCTATTTCCTGGAAACGGATCCGCGGATGATATGCGGATGACATATTGATGCATTACGCATATCATCCGCATTCTTTGCGGATCCATTGACTATACGCATATGCGGACAAAAGTAGGACAAGCTCTATCTTATTTGCGGATCCGCAGAACGGAACGGAACAGGGGATGCGGACAGCATATGGAGTGCTCTCCGCATTTTTTCCAGGACCCATTGAAATTAATGGATCCGCATCCTATCCGCATGATTTGCAGATCGGATGCGGATCGGATCAGGAAAGAAAAAACGGACGTGGGAATGGACACTAATGCTGGATTCACAGCTACACTGCTCAGTACTGCTGTATAATGTCCTGCTGGGTGCTCCTGCTGTTTTTTATGTATGTGATAGATAGATAGATAGATAGATAGATAGATAGATAGATAGATAGATATAAGGGAACAAGATCTCCTCTGCTATGTGTGCTTTCCTTTCAACAAACTGCATAAATCAAGTATAATTGTGCTCAAGTGAAGATAAGAACTTTGTAAAATATCTTATTACAGAAAGGTGTCTCTTTGTCTATTTACAAGCCACTTCTCCTTCCCCACCTATTGCACCAATCATTCACTCTAAATTCAATGCTACAATCCACCCTGAGAAAGGCAGGGATGAAGACAAGCTATGAGATCACTAATGGTTTAGGTTATATCTGCTTCTTATAAAAGCCTTCCAGGAGGGGAGGAGGAGAAAGGTAGAGCTACAGACTGAGAGAAAGTCATAGACAAGCAGAAATGGCTGCTGCATCTTTTAGTAAGTATTTTACTGTCTCGCCCTAGTGCTGGATTCACAGCTACACTGCTATGAGATCAATGGAGGATCAGGTTACACCTGCTTCTCATAAAAGCCTTCAGAGGGGAGAAGGAGAAAGGCATAGACAAACAGAAAGAGCTGTTACAGCTTTTAGTAAGTATTTTACTGTCTTACCCTAGTGCTGGATTCACCGCTATACTGCTCAGTACTGCTGTATAATGTTCTCCATGCTGCTCCTGCTTTTGGCAGTCGTTTGACTATCTCAACTCCAATGCTGGATTCACAGCAACATTGCTCAGTACTGCTGTATAATGTCCTCCGTGGTGCTCCTGCTGTTTTTATGTATGTGATAGATAGATGGATAGATAGATAGATAGATAGATAGATAGATAGATAGATAGATAGATAGGGAGGAGGATCTCCTCTGCTATGTGTGCTGTGTATGGGAGACATCAAGCAGATAACCTCCACCCACTAGCTCAGGGGAAACTCACAATTCGAGATATAGCCTGCAGAGGTAAAAGCTACTGACAAATTCAGAATACAAGTCAAATAATGACAAGATATGGCGTTATTCCTCATGTAACACATGGGAGCCTATCGTGAAAAGTCACCTGAAATGACGGATGCTTTAAGAAAATCCTTAGTTTACATGTGCGAGGCAAATGACTGCAGTAACCATGTGACTCATAAATATAATCATTTCAGCCACAACGTAAAAACTAATGAGGTAAGTGAAAGATTTCTTCCTGCAATTAACTTCAAAGGCAGCAACTCCAAGAATGGCGCATGTACTGTACCCGAGTAATGAGAAACAGTTGGGCACAGGCTGCAGGAAATGTCTGCACAGCAATCACATTGTCCTCTTCTTCTACCACACTAATGCCCATGGCTGTGTAACAGACCCATGTAGTACAGATCTGTAACAAAGTGCCCATAGACGTCTGAGGGCCAATAATTTATCTCTGTCCCTCAGATTTTAAATAACGTTGAATTGATGTCACAATCGGAGGAATTAAAACTGGTGACAGGTTCTGGATGTCCAGATGGGTAATGGTTATCTACACACTTTGTTTTCCTTTATTCTGAAATTCACCTTTGCTCTCATCAGAGGTTCAGGCTGTTGCTCTGTGTATACCCCATGTGTATACCCCATGCTTTACACTGCAGCTCAGTTTCCTCAGTTTAGCTGTCATCTACTTGTTGGTTTAAACTGTTTATCCATCAAGTTTATCCAAGTAAAGCTGCTTTTAGAGTTTTTCAAGGTCTGGACTCAAGTTATTCTTCATCCCCTAACTCAACTATTCCCCTTTATTTGCTTTGGAGCCTTAGTCTGGGTCCAGCTGTATCCAGGTAGGAGCACCGTGACACATATAGGCCGCTCCACACCACTTGGCATTCCACTAAACCTGGGATGTGATAGGGTCCTGGGGGGTGGCACACTGCACTATGGTTAAAGCATTCATGTTATTTACCACAATCTATACCCTATATACAGTATTTTCTACCAACTTTGTATTGATAAAAATGATTCCATAGCTAAAGCACAATTAAGCCTTGAAACGCGTTTCTGAAACAACAGATTATAAAATCCCAGAGCAATTATATAATAACCTCAGAAGATAATATTAGGCTATATTAATCTATCACTAACCTCTAGGTGATTCCTTAAACATCACTTCCCAATCCCCATAGGCCCATGCCTAGCTCAATTTGCAGAATACCAGCTCCCACAGGGTGACACCTGCTGGCCAAAGGGCAGTATAACAATAACAGAATTCTATCATGTACACTATTATGCAGACACAGAACACTACACCTCCTAACTTGATTTGACCTCTGGATAGCAAATCTTTTTATAATAACCTTATGGTATTCCGATTGTAAGCGCCGCTAATATAACTTCATAGCCATGTACCCCTGTACCCCTCAGGCCCTGTATCTAAACGTCAACCACCCATTTCAGTCTACTACCCTATATATAGATGGACACATACATGCTGACTGTGCAGGGAACCAGTCTGGAGCATGCACATTATTGCTCTGCCTCCGAGCAGGTGCAGCCACATATCTGACCGGATCATGGATGACAAAACAAGAGCATGACAGTGTTGTTGCTATGAGACATCAGCATCTGCAGTCCAACGAGGAAGACCCTGCAGTCTGAGCACCTGACACCCCTTCAGTCTTGTTTCACTCTATGAAAGCCACAGGTCAGTGTGATCTTAGGATCCAGTGGACAGACATGGCTGGACTTGAGAAATCTTACATCGCAAGTAGTACTGGAATGTAGTGCATGTATCTGCTACATTTAATTGTGTATATGGTGGAGATAGATAGATAGATAGATAGATAGATAGATAGATAGATAGATAGATAGATAGATAATAGATAAATAGATAATAGATAGTAGATAGATAGATAGATAGATAGATAGATAGATAGATAGATAGATAGATAGATAGAATGTGGAATAGATAGATAGATAGATAGATAGATAGATAGATAGATAGATAGATAGATAGATATAGATAGGAGATAGATAGATAGATAGATAGATGATAGATAGATAGATAGATAGATAGATAGATAGATAGATAGATAGATATATAGATAGAATGTGCAATAAATGGATAGATAGATAGATAGATAGATAGATAGATAGATAGATAGATAGATAGATAGATAGATATGAAATAGATAAAGAATAGATAGATAAGTATATAGATAGATAATAGATAAGAGATAGAATGTGGGATAGATAGATAGATAATAGATAGGAGATAGATGATTAGATAGATAGATATGAAATAGATAGGTAGATAGATGGACAGACGTAAAATAGATACGGAATAGATAAATAGATAGATAGATATATAGATACAGAATAAATAGATATAGTAGATAGATAAATGTGGAATAGATAGATATGAAATAGATACAGAATAGATAGATAATAGATAGATATATAGATACAGAATAAATATAGTAGATAGATAATCAGTTGAGTTTGCATTGTTGTATTAATGTCATGTAATTGTCTGTATCCGATGACACATTTCCTAAGTTTCCATATGTACCATGGACCCACAGTAATAAGGCATAATATCTAGATACGTGTAGATACATCAATACAGAACTCTACATCTATGGATAGATATATAGGAAGCTCCTGCATCATAATTCGCAGGACGCCGACATTTCCATCCACCATTCCCCCGTAACCCTTCCACTTACATAGGAAACCTGTACTCTCCGCCGATGTCCCAATCCACAGCACTGCATGGAGAGGAGGACAGAGGAATGCCATCAGCACTGGACTCCCATCTGGATCAGCTTCCCCTCGGAGACACGCTCCATGACTTGGAGACACAGCTTTACCCGACAGTCACCACAAACTCTCCGCTGAGCCATACATTAAAAAACCGCCTTCCACGTAGGACGGATCCTTGGATGCCACAGACGTGTTTCCGAGGAGCATAGTGTCCTTACGGATGCAGCGGGGTAGTATTGTTACTCTCCTGTGCCGGCTTCACTCTGCAATGCATTATTCCCAATCTTTATTATCAGCAATGTCACCAATATGGTCCCCAGGATGTAGCATTGTGGACGGGGGTATCATACGCTGCATGTATGTATTCAGTCATTCCTTAGGAGAAACACATGCACGTACAACCTGTCACCCCCATCCCCGGGCGCAGACATAGCACAATCACTGACCATTTCCTCAGAGCCCTTCTGCTTCCTGCATTCATTGGATTAGACAAACGCCCTCCAAACTGGCTGCCTGTACTACGTGTCTCACATGAAACTGCAGGCGGCATTGCTCAGCGGCCTTATTGCTTGCCTCACTCCGCTGGTGCAGCTATATGTTCTCAGCTTGCCGGCTGTGTGCCAGCATTAACCCTCTATCGGCCAGGATGCTGATCTACGTAGAAAGCAGGCAGGGAAAGATGGAAAAAAATGTAGCTGAATGTAAAGGATGTTGGGTTATTGATTAATTTGATCCATTTTCAGCAGCTCCCTCTTTACCTTTAGTATAGACCTTTAGGCACAGTGTGTAGGTGCCTATGGGTAGACCTGCGTGGGAGGGAGTCATGCCGTGTCTAGTGTGTGAAGGAGGGTGCTTCTGCCGTCATCACAAGGAGAAGCAAGGGTGGTACTGCTATGATGTCTGGGTCAAGGGGAAGGAAAGGTACTGCTGTCACTACTGGGGGAAAAGCACTGCTGTCATTACTGGGGAAAGGGCACTGCTGTCACTGCTGGGGCAAAAGCACTGCTATCACTACTGGGGGAAGAGCACTGCTGTCACTAGAGGGGGAAGATCACTGCTGTCATTACTGGGGGAAGAGCACTGCTGTCAGCACTGAAGGATATGCTCTGCTTTCACTACTGGGGGAAGAGCACTGCTGTCATTACTGGGGGAAGAGCACCGCTGTCATTACTGTGGGAAGAGCACTGCTCTCACTACTGGGGGAACAGCACTGCTGTCATTACTGGGGGAACAGCACTGCTGTCTCTACTGGGGAAGAGCACTGCTGTCACTACTGGGGAAGAGCACTGCTGTTACTACTGGGGGAAAAGCTCTGCTGTCACTACTGGTGGAAGAGCTCTGTTGTTACTACTGGGGGAAGAGCAGTGCTGTCATCACTAGGGGAAGAGTGCTACTGTTACTACTGTGGAAATAGCACTGCTGTTACTACAGGGGGAAGAGCTACTGGTTGAAAAGCACTGCTATCACTAATGGGGTGGGGGGAGAGCACTGCTGTTATACTGGGAGAAGAGCACTGCTATCACTACCTGGGGGGTTGGGGGAGGGAGACGGGAGAACACTGTTGTCACTACTGGGGGGGAAGAGCACTCCTGTCACTAGTCACTACTGGGAGGAAGAGCACTGCTGTTACTCCCGGGGAGATGAGATGGGGGAGAGGAGAAGAAAAGCACTGCTGTTACTACTGGGGGGAAGGGCACTGCTGTCATTACTGGGGGAAGGCACTGTTGTCACTACTAGGGGAAGAACACTATTGTCACAACTCGGGGAAGAGCACTGCTGTCACTACTGGGGGAAGCACATGGCTGTAAGTAACGGGGCAAGAGCACTGCAGTCACTACTGGGGGAAGAGCAGTGCTGATACTACTGGGGGAAGGGCACTGTTGTCACTACCGGGGGGGGGAGGCACTGCTGTCACTACTCGGAGAAGAGCACTTCAGTCACTACTGTGGGAAACACATGACTGTTACTACTGGGGGAAGAGCACTGCAGTCACTACTGGGGGAAGAGCAGTGCTGTTACTACTGGGGGAAAAGCACTGCTGTCACTACTGGGGGAAGGGCACTGTTGTCATTACTAGGGGAAGAGCACTTCTGTCACTACTGGGGGAAGAGCACTGATGTCACTACTGGGGGAAGAGCATTGCTGTCATTACTGGGGGAAGAGCACTGCTTTCACTACTGGGGGAACAGCATTGCCATTACCACTGGGGGAAGGGCACTGCTTTGGGGAAAGGGAAACACTTCTCATCACTTTTGGGGCCAATCTTGTTTTTTCATTTTGAGGGTCATCAGAGACTTTAAGACTGATGACCTATCCTCAGGAAAGGTCATCAGTATCTGATTGGTGAAGTTTAAATCCTGGGTCCCCTGTCAATTAGTTGTTGAAACTCACATGGCCTTTGTGCAGGTCACTCCCATTAAAGTGAATGGGATTGAGCTGTAATACCAGGAGCCACCACTATAAAATGTGTGGTGCTGTGCTTGGTAAATGAAGAGGCCACAGCGTTCATTCAACTGTTGCTGCCCCTTTAAGCAGTTGATCAAAGAGGTTGGGTAGGGGGGTCATCAATATTTAATTACTGCAACTCTGTAAATTTTATCTATGAATATAATTTACAGGTCATCATTAGAAGCAGCCTGTTGTCAGACTGTTGTCAGCTTAGTTGATCCCCCTTAGTGCCTCAGGGCTTAGTTTAACCCACAGTGCCAGTGTCACAATGTAAATCACCAGAGCACTATTTGACATTAAGTCAGCAAGGATGGCTAGCAGATTCCAGCTCTACAGCTTGCAGAACTGTGAATGCAGCTGTGGAGCATAATATAGGCTGTAACTAGGGATCAGCACAAGATAAGCAGTTTAATGAATTGAGACAGTTACTAATATGGTGTCCAAAGGTGGGCATACACAAGAAAGTTATGACAGAAGAGGGTTACTATAGACCAGTATGGTGTGTTAGCATGTTCTGGTAGGAGAACCAGGTAAATGAGTTCAGTCCTTACTTGCCATGCTCAATAGTATGCATTAGATTAATTAAAGACAGAGATAAAATAATGACATCATCAGTACTGGTTCACTATGTTATTTATGTTATATGAAGGACTCTGGACATTATATGGCAGTAATACTTGTACCGTATGTACTCCATGTACTCTAACATATACCTTTCACAACAATGCTGGAAAGTGCCAAGCTCTTGAGTAAATGTGGGTTGTGCCGACATCCGGTGGCCAAAGCAAGAACTGCACAATTACATGAACTTTTCATGTGAAAAAGAAAAAAAACTCCAAATTATTATATTTTTTTTTAGGAGTACAAGTTTTTATCATACAAATACAGCTTGATTCTTATTGGTTTTTTTTTGTATGGTAATTTAATGTTAAAGGGGTTATCCAATGATTAATATAAAAAAAATTAAAATGAGACATCATATAGTACATGACAGTCTTTTTCTAACAAAGCTAGAACCAGCCCTGTACCTCACGTAGATCCAAGGGTCTCCCTATTCATTGCTCCAATTGCTCTGCTACATTTATTTTTGAGCTCAGGGAGTTTGTCCTTCTTCTGTATCTCTCCCTCTATCACAAATCAGGGGGCATGTCCTTTTTGCTGCAGCTCTCTCCCTATCACAGCTCAGGGTGCGTGTCCTTTCTACTGCAGCTCTCTCCTTTGACAGGACCAGCTGTCATGACGTTTTCACTGCCTCGCCCTGTCAATCAAAGTGCAGAGAGTGCAGCAATTGCAGAGAGAGCAGAGCCTCTAGGTGTAATGACAACGCCCCTGTTGCTCCTAGAGGCTAATTTGCATATAGTAAAACATCATTTTTCTCAGCAATGCGGGCACATATGAACATGGGACCAACACAGCCTTCAGCTGCCAAGTGCACATGTAACAGGTCAGTTTCATAGGTACAAAACTGCTGACAGATGCCCTTTAATAATAATCCTGACTCAGCCCTTTGCAGGAAGTTGGGTGGGTATCAGGATCTGCCCCCAGCTCAGTTGGTTAGTTAGTCTAGACTGGAGTTCAGTGAGGAAGGAAGTAGTGCTTTGTGCTTCCTATTCTTAGACACAGTAAGCTTCAGAGACTAAGAGATCTCTGCAAGATCTACAGAAAAAGAGGAAGATAAAGGAGAATAAAGAATTCACATGGCTGAGTATTGGAGTCAGTAAGGTAAACTGCTACTACAGCCATTCAGATTTTGCTGCAGTGAGGGATGCTGTTAAGACACTCTTCAAACTTGGACACGTCCTGGCCAGATGTGCCATCAAGATCCCTTATCCCGCAGTGGACATTACAGCCATTATTGCCAATGTCACGAGTGGTCTTGCGTCTGGAATCAGACGTTCTGCGCGGCTTTCTAAGTGACAGGTTTGACAGGCTATTCCCTGTGGTTTGGGTGCTGTTCACCACACCCCTTTTCCTCAGCTGTTGCCGCTTGGCAATTAGCTGTCTCCTACTTACCTCTTCCTCTCCCAGTATCCCTTGCGGTTTATATCTTCTACATACTTGGTTGAGAGTGGTGTGGATCTCGGCTGAGATCCTGTTGCTGAGTTCTTCTAAGTTAAGTGTTTTCCCTTCCTTTGGTTATTCCTGTTTGAGTCTCCTGTTCCTCCTTACGCTTGGAGGAACGGGTTACTCTCTTGTTTCATTAGACTGCAGGGTGTTCTAGGGTTTATTCAGATTAGGTTCCTGTGTATGAGCTTTCCTACCACCCGGGTTAGCTCATACTGGTAGCCAGCTAGGGCCTAGTCTTAGGGACCCCTGCAGGAGGTGACCAGTTCCCTGGTTTTGTCTGTTCCCATCCTTCTTACGCTCGGTGTGGCCTTTCCCCCCCCACCAGAGCGTGACATTATAAACCGCCGACAAACAAAAATTTATGTCATTTTTGTGCTGACATGGATGCTATTGCTGCACTGGCTGAACGGCTGCAGGGACTCTGCTTGGAGGTGGCTGACATCCGCAACCAGATTCGGAGACCACAGGCTGGTGGTTCTGGGGGTGCTGAGTGTCAGGCCTGTTTGGAGCCTAAGGTCCCTCTCCCGGATAGATTTTCTGGGGAACGTGATAATTTTGTTCTGTTTAGGGAGGCGTGCAAATTGTATTTCAGACTGCGTCCACATTCTTCTGGTAATGAGGAACAGAAGGTTGGTGTGGTCATCTCGCTGCTTAAAGGAGATGCGCAGTCATGGGCCTTTTCTCTGCCGACCGGATCGCAGTCTCTCCGGTCAGTAGATGAATTTTTCAAGGCTTTAGGGATTATCTATGATGACCCGGATCGTATCTCCCTGGCTGAGACCCAGATACGTGACCTTTGTCAGGGTAAGCGGCCGGTTGAGACTTATTGCTCTGAGTTTCGGAGGTGGGCGACCAATACTGAATGGAACGATCCGGCTTTACGTAGCCAATTCTGTCAAGGTTTGTCTGAAAGGCTGAAGGACGCTTTGGCCTTTCAGGAAACTCCTGTGTCTTTGGAGGCCGCTATGTCTCTTGCTGTGCGCATGGATAGGCGCCTGAGAGAGCGATCTAGGGGCCCCCGCTCTCAGGACATACTATCACATAGTGTACCGGCTTCCTATGACACTTTGGGTGAATATTCCCCTAGGTTGATGTCTGGGGATGAACCTATGCAATTAGGGGGAGCCACTCCTGTCTCCACCCGCAATCATCTTGGTAATAAAAAGGGTGTGTGTTTTTTCTGTGGTCAGAAAGGACACTTTATCAATGTATGTCCATGCTTCCTATCTCTAAAGGAGAGAAAAGAAAAGGGGGCGTTGAATTCTCATCTCACTCTTGGTGGAGTGGGTAGGGAGACTGAAAATGTGCATTTGTCTTCATCCTGCAGTACCCGTTTTCTCCTGACTGCCGAGGTGGCGCTTGAATCAAAGGTTGTGAAAATTGAGGTGTTTATTGACAGCGGGGCAGGGGTGAACTTGATTGATGCTCAGTTTGTCCGTATGCATGGATTGTCACCAAGTTCTTTGGATAAGAGGATTTCTGTGTTTGCCATTGATTCTGCACCTCTCTCTCAGAAGTGTTTGTCTCAGATGGTGCATGATATCAAATTAAGAGTGGGTGAACTTCATCAGGAGCTTATTTCATGTTTTGTGTTGGAAGGTCTTCCTGCTCCTGTGGTTCTGGGTTTACCGTGGTTAAGCAAACATAATCCGTCCATTGACTGGCATACTAGACAAATTGTGGATTGGGGCGATTATTGTGTTGACAATTGCCTTAATACATCTTTTTCTGCTTTAACCACTAAGACTCTTCCTTCTTTTATATCGGATTTCTCTGATGTATTTTCTGAAGGTGGATGTCAGGATTTACCCCCTCACCGGGAATACGATTGTCCTATCAATCTTATCCCTGGAACAAGATTGCCTAAATCTAGGCTGTATAACCTTTCTGGACCTGAGAGAACGGCCATGAAGGAATATATTGCTGAGAGTTTGGCCAAAGGACATATTAGGCCTTCCAAATCTCCTGTGGCAGCGGGGTTCTTTTTTGTTAAAAAAAAGGACGGATCCCTTAGGCCATGTCTGGATTTCCGTGAACTCAATAGGATTACTGTCCGTGATCCGTACCCCCTTCCTTTGATTCCTGACTTGTTTAACCAGATTGTGGATGCCAAGGTGTTCTCCAAGTTGGACTTAAGGGGGGCATATAATCTGGTCAGGATCAAGGAAGGGGATGAATGGAAGACGGCCTTTAACACTCCTGAGGGCCACTTTGAGAACCTGGTCATGCCTTTTGGGTTGACCAATGCTCCTGCTGTCTTCCAGCATTTTGTTAATGACATTTTTCATCATCTTGTGGGGAGGTTTGTAGTCGTGTATTTGGATGACATACTAATCTATTCTCCAGATATTGTGACACATCAGGATCACGTGAGGCAGGTGTTGCAAATCTTAAGAGATAACAAGTTGTATGCAAAATTAGAGAAATGTGCTTTTGCTGTACATGAGGTGCAATTCTTAGGATACCTGCTTTCATCTTCAGGTTTTCGTATGGATCCAGAGAAGGTCTGTGCGGTTCTGAACTGGGACCGACCTGAAAATCTGAAGGCTCTTATGCGATTTTTGGGGTTCACCAACTATTACCGAAAATTTATTAAGAACTATTCGACTATAGTTAAACCCTTAACTGACATGACTAAGAAAGGGACGGATGTCTCAGTGTGGTCTGATGCAGCGTTGCAAGCCTTCTCTGCTGTAAAGGAGTGCTTTTCCTCTGCCCCTATATTGGTGCAGCCAGATGTGTCACAACCTTTCATTGTGGAGGTTGACGCATCCGATGTGGGGGTAGGAGCTGTGTTATCACAGGGCCCGTCACCTGGTAAATGGCGCCCATGTGCGTTTTTTTCGAAGAAACTCTCTGTGGCGGAGAGAAATTATGATGTGGGTAACCGAGAGTTACTGGCCATTAAGTTGGCTTTTGAGGAATGGCGTCATTGGTTGGAAGGGGCGATTCATCCAATCACGGTATTCACTGATCACAAAAATCTGGCTTACCTGGAGTCGGCTAGACGACTTAATCCGAGGCAGGCCAGATGGTCTTTGTTTTTCACCAGATTCAATTTCATTGTCACATACCGTCCTGGGGTTAAGAATGTGAAGGCGGATGCCTTGTCACGTAGTTTTCCCGGGGGTGGTGATTTTGAAGATCCTAGCCCTATACTGTCTGAAGGAGTGGTGATATCCGCTCTTTACCCTGATCTTGAGGCTAAAGTGCTTGAGGCCCAGGGAGATGCGCCGGAGTCTTGCCCTCCCGGGAAGTTGTTTGTTCCTGCTGATTTGCATTATAAGGTTTTTGAGGAGCATCATTCTTCGGTGCTTGCCGGACACCCTGGGAGTAAATCCACTGTCGACCTCATCTCTCGTAGATTCTGGTGGCCAGGTCTGCATAAGTGTGTTGAGGAATATGTGTCAGCCTGTAGTGTCTGCGCACGCTCTAAGGTGACACATACTCGTCCCTCTGGACCCCTACTTCCATTACCCATCCCGTCCAGACCATGGACTCACCTATCCATGGACTTCATTACTGATCTGCCTGAGTCGTCTGGTAAGACAGTTATTCTGGTGGTTGTAGATCGTTTTAGTAAAATGGCGCACTTTATTGCATTACCCGGACTCCCCAATGCTAAAACCCTTGCACAAGTGTTTGTTGACAATATTGTGAAACTTCATGGCATTCCCACTGACGTGGTCTCTGATCGTGGGACTCAGTTTGTGTCCAGATTCTGGAGGGCGTTCTGTACTCGGCTCGGGGTACAACTGTCTTTCTCCTCTGCCTTTCATCCCCAGACGAATGGACAGACCGAGCGTACCAATCAGAATCTGGAGACTTATTTGAGATGCTTTGTCTCTGAGAACCAGGAAGAGTGGTCCTCGTTTTTGTCTCTGGCTGAGTTTGCCATAAATAATCGCAGACAGGACTCCACTGGTAAGTCACCATTTTTTGGTGCATATGGCTTTCACCCGCAGTTTGGCACATTTTCTGGTTCTGATACTTCTGGTATTCCTGAGGAAGAACGTTTTTCGTCATCATTGTCTTCCATATGGCGAAAAATTCAAAGTAACTTGATAAATATGGGTAACAAGTACAAACGTGTGGCTGACAGGAGACGCATGAATGGTCCGGACCTAAATGTGGGTGATTCTGTGTGGCTGTCTACTAGGAACATTAAGTTGAAGGTTCCTTCATGGAAGTTGGGTCCAAGATTTATTGGCCCATATAAAATCACGGCCATTATTAATCCTGTAGCATTTCGTCTTGAACTTCCGCAGGCCCTGAAAATCCATAATGTGTTTCACAGATCTTTGTTGAAGAGGTATGTTGAACCTCTGGAGCCATCTCCCTTGCCACCCGCGCCTGTCTTGGTGGATGGTAATTTGGAATTTCAGATTGTCAAGATCATTGATTCTCGAGTTCTTCGTGGGACCCTTCAATATCTGGTTCATTGGAAGGGTTATGGTCCTGAGGAGAGGTCATGGGTACCGGCATCTGACGTGAATGCCAGTCGTTTGGTAAAAGCCTTTCACAGGTGTCACCCTGATAAAGTTGGTCCTGGGTGCCCGGAGGTCACCCGTAAAAGGGGGGGTAATGTCACGAGTGGTCTTGCGTCTGGAATCAGACGTTCTGCGCGGCTTTCTAAGTGACAGGTTTGACAGGCTATTCCCTGTGGTTTGGGTGCTGTTCACCACACCCCTTTTCCTCAGCTGTTGCCGCTTGGCAATTAGCTGTCTCCTACTTACCTCTTCCTCTCCCAGTATCCCTTGCGGTTTATATCTTCTACATACTTGGTTGAGAGTGGTGTGGATCTCGGCTGAGATCCTGTTGCTGAGTTCTTCTAAGTTAAGTGTTTTCCCTTCCTTTGGTTATACCTGTTTGAGTCTCCTGTTCCTCCTTACGCTTGGAGGAACGGGTTACTCTCTTGTTTCATTAGACTGCAGGGTGTTCTAGGGTTTATTCAGATTAGGTTCCTGTGTATGAGCTTTCCTACCACCCGGGTTAGCTCATACTGGTAGCCAGCTAGGGCCTAGTCTTAGGGACCCCTGCAGGAGGTGACCAGTTCCCTGGTTTTGTCTGTTCCCATCCTTCTTACGCTCGGTGTGGCCTTTCCCCCCCCACCAGAGCGTGACAGCCAAGGTACTATTGCCTGCTATACCTTCCACTAAGAGAGACTTTAGCAAGATAGAAAGGAAAGACGGCCATAACTCCCATCTGTGTCTAAATCCATTCATCACTACCTTGGAGAGACTTGAACTGTGTACAGTTGGAACTGAGTTTTGCTATAATTCGATGTACTACAACACCTATTTTGCACTTGAGTAAAGAGAGGCATCAGGGAAGTAACTAAAAGCTCATGGGCCCTGGTGCAAGAGTTCAGCTTGGGCCCCCTTCCCTCAGTGCTTTTTGGTCAGGGACAGAGAAGTGCATAGCCTTCGTGCTGCTCGAGGCACAAATTGAAATGCCCCCCCATGCCAAATTCTTGACCTAACCCCTTTCCTCCAGCCAGAGGTGTAACTTGACCAGCATGCACTTTCTGTAATACCAGTGTCTTCTTATGTGGCACAAGGGTCTTTGGGCCCCCTCAGACTCCTGGGCCCGGTAGCGACTGCTACCTCTGCACCCCCTATACCTAAACCCGTGAGAGGCATACATTATTCTGCATCTGGCCTGGTTTCCTGACTCCAACATCATACACTTGCCTTTGCACTCTCCATGCTCTGCAACTACCATCAGGTAGGAGCCCCAGAATCAGGATGTGCCCTGAGGGAAGAAAGGGTATGTCCTCCTTTCACTGCATGGCCCTAGGGGGCAACACTGTGATTAAAGGAGTTGTAACTGATTGTGACAGCCAGCGCCACTACCACTCCCATCCTCCACTCTTGCCCCTCAGGGGCTTGTTGCACCCACCACCAGAGGTTTCTGCCATTGACTTTCTCCTCTCCACCAGTGTTGGACTGGGTCACCGGAGGATCTCACAGTGGGCAAGGGCCCCAACATCATCACTGGACTGTGCATCCTTCTAACATTTTAGTTGGTAAATTCAGGCCATGTAAGCCCTGTCCCTGGGAATGCCCCACACCTACCTGGGAATGCCCATTTTTGGGTGGGGCTTACATTAGCCCTGCTCGTTTTCAGCATGGACAGCATAAATTTGCCAGGACAAGTCTGAAAATTAGGGAGAGTCAATGCAACATGGGGACAAGTAGAAAGTCTGATAGCACTGATAGGCTGCACCACTCTGCTGTCACAGCCACACACTGAACTGAAAGGCTCAAAGCGTGGGGCATGAGAAGGGGGGCAGCTGCTTCTTCCCTAGGCTCCCCCATACCAGCTGCAGCCTGGGCCTTTAGTAGAGTCAGCTGACAGAGTTATAGTACAGTCACCGGCTCTGTGCATTAAAATCCATTTGCGGTGTACATTTTCTCATGCTACACATGCCACTTCTGTGGCTTATGGTGGTATCATATGGTGGTACACATTATATGGTGGGATTCATTGCTTACAGTATATGGAGACATTGGCTATGTACACCTTTCAGGGAATTTTTTATTTATTATCACATTGTACTCATTTCGAGCTAAAAATTGTTTTTTCAATTGGTTTGTATTAAAAATGTTGAGCCCCTGTCTCTGTGCAGTCTTGAGTTTCTCTAGTTGCAAGCTCTGAATTATCACTCTGTTCAGGCCCCTTATCTCTGATCTCTGGCCCTGTAAACACTCATTATAGCTCAATTTTTATCTTACTGATAAGAATGTGGCTTAAATAAGTGCTTATGACCTTTTAGTAACTTAGAGATAAGGCTTATTAGATGACCGGCAGAAAGTGAAAGTACAATTCACACAGCTAGACAGTTAACCTTCAATACTTTTAATAAAGACTAATTGAAAAAAAAATTCAATTAAAAAAAGATTTTTTACCCAAAATGAGTAAAATGTAATCATAAAAAAATTGCTCCTGAAGGTGTACATAACCTTTAAGTATAGGGTGGGGCTATATGTTTTTGCATTGATGGAGGCTAGGCCCTCAGAATCAATTCCTCTGGGTCTACCATACCCCAGTCCAATATTTTCCACCAAACATATGAATGCTTGGCCGAGCTGAGCATGCATGTATATGGGCAGATTGTCAGCATTTAGACAACAGCTATCTAATGTGTATGGCCACCCTTAGTTTCTCTAGGAGATCAACAGTGTCAGAGAGATATTTGGCAGCTATTTATATATGTCCCTCTCACCCTATAGAAATAACATGGCCGCCATAGTATGGCTCTTATCTCCCCACAGATTGTAATGTCTGACATTTTCTACATTATTTCGAATAAAGCACTATTACCAGTGTCACTTCTGATACAATTCATCGTCAAAGCAAATGTAAACTTGTTGTGCTGCCATCTAGTGGCCAATATTAAATATGTAACATTTCATTACCTTTATAGTATGCTAATGAACTATTACAACAATAATAATAATAAAACAAAAACATCCATACCAAAGTCTTTCACTTTTAGGTCAAAATCCTAAACACAGCATGTTTTTTTTTCCCTTTAACTGCATTTAAGGGGGTTTTCATAGAAGTGAATAGGGCTGAGTGCGATACCAAGCACGGCCACTAAACTATGTACGGCGCTGTGCTTGGTGAGCTGAGAGAAGCTGGCGGTGCTCACAGGAGCGCTGGTCCCTTCGCAAACAGCTGATCGGTGGGGGTCCCGGGTGTCGGATCCCCACCGACCAGATACTGATGACCTATTCAGAGGATTGGCCATTAGTATTAAAGTCTTGGAAAACCTTTTTAATATTAAAAAACTGAACCTTTTTCCCAATGATTGCACACAAAAAAAACAACACAAAAGGTGTAAATATTTGTTTTCCATATAAAATAACAATGGCAGAGCATATTTTTTTTAGAACTCTGCTTTGTTGCCTGACAGTACCTCTGCGCTTCCTCCTGGAAAGTTTTAATGAATTGACAAAACCGGGTGTTGCCATTCCCTTTGTCAACTGGATATGTTCCTACAAATTCTTGTGACATTTTCAGCCTGTGAGGGACACATACTGACTAGAGGAATGATGATGTCCAGTTCATACGTTTCCAGGAATAATAACAGAGGAACGGCATAATATAAAGTTTAAAGAAAAGATCCACCAGAATTGATATTTCAGATAGGGTGACTGGGGAGCATGCGACGCATAGGAGTGTAGCAACTATTTCATAATAAGCCTGATTTTTCCCGTTAATGCGAATGTCACGTTAAAATGGTTTCCCAGAGAAAAGACCAGAGAGAAGCAAAATAGAAATGAACACTTCCTTTACATTAGTTAGAATATTCAGTAGTTTTTATATCACTCCCCAAGTTGTCTTATCCTTCTGTACATTTTCATAAACCACTCTATATGATTGACTACTCTGAAAAAGAGTTGCAATGTGTAATTCCTAATAGTGCCACTAGATGGCGACATCAAACAATAAATCCTTCACTGTGCACCTAATTATTAAGGGCTCATTCATACGACCATATATTTGTGGCCGCATCCTTACTGCAATTTTGCGGAACCATTTTTTTCAATGAGGCCGCAAAACATGTGGACAGCACGTCGTGTGCTGTCCGCATCTGTACTTTCGTTCCTTGGCCCAGCAAAAAAGATAGAACATGTCTTATTCTTGTCCATTTTTGCGGACAAGAATAGGCATCTCTATCATGGGGCTGGCCGTTCCGCAATTTACAGACTGAAAAACAGATACAGTTGTGTAAATGAGCCCTTCATACATTTTCTGACAGGTCACTAAGGCAGGCCAGAAGTTTTTATATGTTATAGGGAACACATTAAACTTTAGTATGGACCCCTAATAAGATTTTTGCTGAATTTACAATTTTTTTTTAAGGAAAATATATAATTAACAAAAAAGTTGCACTCTGTCTCACCCATATACATGACTTTAAAGGGGTCGTTACCAATTCTTTACATTTTTTTTAACCCCCCCTCCTTTCATGTGATTGAGCACTTTAACTGTAATAATGTTGAAAATATTCCTTCTGGACCAGCGCTGCGCTCCCCGGTGTAATTATGTTGCGGCCACTTCCTGGTTCACTGGTTACACATTCGGCACGTGATCCTAGCCTGATCACAACCTGCCATGTATGTGGGTTGCACTTGCGCAGTCAGGCAGCCTTGACCACTGTGAACAATCAAGTCCCCGAAGCTGCCTGACTGCACAGGTGCAACCTTCATGCATGGTGGGTTGTAAATGGTCTAAGATCACATACGGAATGTACGAAGGAAGAGGCTGCAACATGGCTATATTAAAATATGCCCTTTTAATGTCGGAAAACTGCTTCGTAAATAAGCCACTCATTCTAAACACCATATTTTTTAAATGTATTTACGACAGATAACGATAGAAAAATAATAAAATGATAAAAATCTCCCATTCAATGCTTTGATTCTCTTCATATAATACATGACAAACTGTCTGCCACCACTAGGGGGTGGTCAGTGTATAGAGATTTGTATAATTACCATTGAGATCAATGGAAGTTTAAAGGGGTTATCTGGGAATTTACTGATGATCTATCCTCAGGACATGTCATCAATATCAGATCTGCAGGGGTCCCACACCCGGGACCCCCGCCGATTAACTGTTGGAAGAGCACCGAAGCCTCTTTCTAGTCAATGGGGCCTCTTTGAGTCAAGGGGGCAGAGCTGCAATACCAAGCACAGCCACTATACAATGCACGGCGCTGTCATGGGAAAGCCGCCGGGAGCTCTGTTGAGAGTTGCAGCTCCCTGAAACAGCTGATTGGCGGGATGCCGAGACTTTGACCCCTGCAGATGTGATAATAATAACCTATACTGAGGATATGTCATCATTATCATTTCCTGGATAACCCCTGTAATCCTCTGTTTAGGATCCTCATCTCTTGGCTAGAGTGAATAGTGACTACAAAGAGCGTCTCTTACTCTGGAGGACCTGTCCTGTCCTGCTTTACACAAACAACCCATTGATTTTTATGGACACTGTGTAATGCTTCATTTCCCCTGTGGTGGCGCTGCAGGGAAACTGAACACTTACTGAAGATTTTACCAGAAGATTACAGATGATCGCAGGGGGACAGTTTTTTTTAAATTCATTTTTATGTCCATGGGCTCATCTAACTACTAGGGAATAAGAGAGCCCCTTTAATGTGGAAGATGTCACAAGCACACTTAAATGACAGGGTCAATGTATTCAGAAACCGTCAGGGAACGTGATCCGTCCATCAGTAACAGATCACATCACTCCTTATTTCCTGCAGGCAGCAAACAGATAAAAAACGTATCAGGCGTGACCTACTGAACTCCCCAGTCGTAAATGTCAAATAGTGCGTAGAATTAATGGCTGCTTCTTTTCATCGGGACGTTGCAAGATTCTGCCAAAAACAGATTTTCTCATTGAAACACTGCGCTCCGAAGAAAAAAAAAAGAAAAAAAACCCTCTGAAACGGAATTCCCTGATGGCATTTCTTTAAATTGATTAACTGCGCAGACTTTGAAAATTGTGAATTTCATTTGGTTTGGCCCAGAACCAACGAGTCATCTCTGGACCAAACCAAATACACTGGAAACACTGAGATGACAAGGAGGAGAGTGGAGAGCAGGAGTCCGGGGAGAGGGGATGGCTCTGCCCCTCCTCCCAAAGGATAAAACTTTATTATTATAATACACTATTTTTACTACCAGCAAGAGACGCTCGATTAACTCTTTCCTGGAAGGAACATGAAATATCATGGAGACGAGCAAGCTTTCACACTGTGCTTTCAGGTCCTCTTTACCGTATGTGGCAAAAAGACCCACTGAAGGACCTGCGCTGAGTGTGATGACGCCACCATGTGATCAAGCTGGGAGAGTGCGGTGATGTCATCACGCTCAGCACAGGTCTTTTCCACTCAATAGAGGAGTTGACTGCCTCTGCACGAGCAAGTAGATGAGGCGAGTATACATATTTGTTTCCGTTCTAAGACAACGCTAGCCACTAGTTGTTACCACGAAGCAGAAAGAAACTTGACTTTGTGGTGAATCAAATTTTTCCTTAACTTTGGATCGAATTCCACTTGGAATGCTTCGATTCGCTCAACACTAGGGGGTTATTTACTAACAGAAATACGTCTATATCAGGCGTATTTCTGGCGCAGATTGCAGCACAAAAGTTATTTGTGCCGCAATATGCGATTTTTTTCCCCGCTCACGCCAGGTCTAAAAAAATAGTTGTGGAAGGGTCGGGAGGTGAGCCTCATTCATCATTTTCTGTGCCTTTTATAGGTGTAGAAAATAGTCTAAATCTATGCGAGCAAGGAAGCTAGATTTAGAAGCAGCGGAAGACCGGCGCCTCTACACAACTTCGGTGGATCCACCGACGATGCAGGGCCTTCTTAAAGGGGTTGTCTCACTTCAGTAAGTGGCATTTATCATATAGATAAAGTTAATACAAGACACTTACTAATGTATTGTGATTCTCCATATTGCTCCCTTTGCTGGCTGGATTCATTTTTCCATCACATTATACACTGCTCGTTTCCATGGTTACAGACCACCCTGCAATCCATCAGTGGTGGTCGTGCTTGCACAATATAGGAAAAAACACTAGCCTATATGCCCTCCCATGGTCCTGGCCACCAGAGAGGCTGATGCTTTTTCCCATAGTGTGCGAGCACAACCACCGCTGATGGATTGCAGGGTGGTCTGTAACCATGGAAATGAGCAGTGTATAATGTGATGGAAAAATGAATCCAGCCAGCAAAGGAAGCAATATGGAGAATCACAATATATTAGTAAGTGGCTTGTATTCACTTCCTCTACATGATACATGTAACTTTCTGAAGTGAGACAACCCCTTTAAGACCGCCTTCTAAAACGCCAGTCTTAATAAATGACCCACTGGGTGCCTTCACTGAATACAGCCTTATAGAGACAGTCTTCCCAAGATTCAATGATTCTAATGGGCCCCACAGAGGAGGTGCAGTAGAGGCCCAAAGACCGCTATAGGTGCGGTATTATGGCTCTTGGATGAAGGAGTAAAATATCCGTGTGCACGAGACCTAAGAACTGTAAAACAACATAAGGGTATGTTCACACACACTGTTATATTTTAATTGGTTACCACATCGTCATCATGCCTGTTATACTGTAGTCTATGTGCCCGTGAAAAAAAAATGGACACACATGCATCCGTATTTCACTTATCACTGCAAGGAGATGCTCTTGAAATTCATTTTCAGGTCCTCTTTAACTCTCATTCAGACCATTGCTGTGCCCAGAGAGAGAAGTGGATGAGTGACACAATTAGAGCGTCACATTAATTTGTTAATCAATGCAGTGCTCTTCTGAGAACATTTTTATCTAGGCCTATCAAGAGAACAATAGAGCTGTTATACTGTTATCCTAATTCTATACCTACTATTATAATAACAGATAACATCTCCTCACCGCAGCAATTAACTGACAATGTGATCCCTATCTATATAGGAGTTTTATCTCTCTGACAATTTTCAGAATTTCATTATCAATGGTACAGTACTGACGAAATGGCAAAGAAAAACATCAAAAAATTCTACAAAAAAAAGTGTTTTCTATCAATATTGAGTAAAAAAAAAAACATTTCTAAAGGATGTGTGCCTTTAAAAAGTTTCCTAAAACTACTTCTACTAAAAATACTGCAGCAGAGATATACAATTGGTCTCCTGGAGGATGTATTATACGGAGTCATGAGCGCCCCCACTGTATTCTATGGGGGATGCCCCATTACATGCCATGGGTATTCTATGCTACACTAATGGCACAGGAAAAGGATCATCTTGAGCAGCAACCTTTGGCCCTCCAGCTGCTGTGAAACTACAACTCCCAGCATGCCCACTTACACCGCTGTTTTTGAAACTTCCATATAAGTGAAAGGAGGATTCTGGGAGTTGTAGTTTCAGAACAGCTGGAGTGCCAGAGGTTGCTGATCCCTGTGTTTGAGCATGAAAACCTTCATCTCTCCTCCTGGCATGGAAAACCACCTGCTGGGCATTGTAGTTCCCCAATGTCTAGAAAAAAAATGTGCCCACCTTACTATTATTGTAATGTGTCTAAATGAAAGAACACATATAGAATACATAACAATTACCTTTACTTTTTCCGTCATGGTCGGCGGCCGCAGAGCATAGTGCTGTGTATGAAGCTGCTCAGGTGATGCCCGGTGATATAAACACCATGTGGCGGCATACAGTTCTAATGTAAGTGATCTACTCCAGCGCGATACGATGAAACCCTCATTGCTATGCACAGTATCACCTTTACGCCTCCCAAGATGTAACCGTAATACAAGCACTTAGGGATAGGGCACAGTAATTTACCCATAGCCCCTCGTTAACCAGGTCACTGACATGGGGCATCTTAACCTTTTCATGTCCGGGCCCAAAAAAGGCCTTAATGTCCAGGCAACTTTTTGTAATTTTTTTGTGCACATGGTGGTTTAGTGACTGTAGCTCTTTTTATTTGTTTGACTACCAAAATTATTTTTGCGTGTTTTTTTTTTTTTTACTTGACACTTCCCACCCCCCCTTTTTTTAGGTTTAATTTGGAGGTAAACCGCTCATTATTATTAAAAAGTTTTTTTTTAATTATAGCTTTTTATTTCTTAAATATTAAAAAATAACATGAACATTAACTATTGTAATGGGTTCCCTATTTTGTGACGATCGTTTACATATGTAACATGTATAGGTTTGAGCGAATGGGGCAACTATGGTCGTTAGCAACTGCGTTTTTAATATTTTTTTTTATTTTTTTATTTGTATTTTTTATTATTTTTTTTGTTCATATTTTAATTTATTTTTGGCACATAATATGTCCCCCAAGAGGTCATTACATTTTTTTTTTTTTAACTTTTTCAACTGTAACTGGGACATCCACAGGAGCCCCAGTTACAGGGGAAAACAGCCCCTGTGGGGGCATAACACACAGACAGAGCTGATCAGGGACTCCTTAGATCCTGCAGCTCTGATCCTGCCCCAGACACCCCCGGTGGTCACATGATCACCGGGACTAACAGAGGAAGTGGCTCTGCCTCTTCCTGCTCTCCCCCTTGCAGGCCTGTCCTCCTGTCGGCACAGGAGAAGGCAGAAGCAGCCATAAACCACCCCTGTCTTCTCCTAAGGGTCCCTGCTGTGTCTGACAGACGGCCTGCTCCTGTTAGATTGCAGAAGCTTTAATGTCAGTGTTGTATATATATGGCTGCACGAGTACTGTATATATGTGCTATCTGCATGGGTTATGTGCAGATAAGACGTATATACCCAGTGGGCGGTCAGGAAGGGGTTAAAGGGCTCTGACACCAATAGTGATGTTGAGCCAGTCCAAACTGAGGAATGTGTTAGCCCCTTAGAGTAGTCCGAAGAGCCTGTACTTTACCGATTTATTAATTATCCCATGGATTAAAGGGGTTGTCATACAGTACATGATAATCTCTGTCTAACAAAGCTAGAACCAGCCCTGTACCTCACATCAGGTTTAGACTGGCTCACAGGGGAACAAATGAATCCCCGGGGGGGGCCTGAGTAAGGTGGACTCCTAGTCTCCCACACCCTGCACAAGTAGACTGACATATAAATGGGATGGCTGAGATGCTATATAGTACATTGCCTATGTTCATATAAAAACTGGGTAGTGTGGGCAGGTAGAATATGGATGTTTTTGCATTGGGCCTCCAAAATAAATTTTACCGGTGGGCCCTAGGCACCGCAGTCCAGAGAACTCCTCATTCATTGCTGCAATTGTTCTGCTAGATTTATTTCAAGCTGGCAGCTCAGGGTGCGTGTCTTTTCTCAGGGGATGTGCCCTTTCAGTTGAAGGATGGAACTGAGCATGTGCGTCCATCTCAGGGGGGTGGACAGAGAAACTGGAAAAAAGAGCAAACAGCAGGTGGTGCTATACAGCTAGATTTCAGTGAATAAGTCAGTGACTATTCTAAATTGTTAATTACAAGCAATTACAAAAGTATTCAGATGCAGGCGCTGGTTTAAAAATGTAGAATGTTTTTCGTGGGGCAACCCCTTTTAATGCAACAGATGAAAAACACTTCTGCTTACTTCCCATCGAAATTGGGAGATGTCCAGCAGTGACACCTGATCATTCACTTTGCATTTTGTTAATTCATACAAATAAACTATTTGCACTTCTATTTTTTTTTAAAACATTCGTACTTTGCAGAGTTTGTTTCCACACCTGCACAGTTGTAAAGGTCCATGGTTTCTCACATACATCTTAAAAGTGGTCTTACAGAAAGTAAGGTACCATATTTTTTGCCTTTTATTATCCATTGCATACAAAACAAAACAAAAATTAAAAAAAGTTTAAGCAGTTTGTCCGAGCATATTACTCACTCAGTGTCTGCCCGGGATTCATATCTGTAATAGACTCCTCCTGAGGTTTGGCCAGGATCATACCTAAAAGTCATAGGGCCCAATAGCAAAACTCACAATGGCCCCCACTGCAATTATAATTCAATTTTTAGCTACAAAATTTGGTGACGATTTATTCCATAATAAATATGGACTAATACATTTGTATAAGAAAGCTCCGTTTTTTCTGAAATGATAAATGACATAAATCTGACAGTATACGGCCACCACTAGGGGGAGCTAACTTTATATACAGATTTCTCAAGTTTGTATGGCACTCAACAGGGGGTGTAAAGATCTGTACACACTGCAGTGATCTCCCCCTAGTGGCAGCTGTAGGCAGCGTATACAGAAATTGTTAGTCCTGTGTTAAAGAATAACTCCCGCAAAAAATTTTATTCTCTGACCTGTTAGAAAGGTGCATGATATAATCTGTAGTGAATATCATTTTCTTATCAGAGGCTGAAATTGAGAGTTTCCACTCTCTTCTTATTGTAGCTGGGTCATGTGACCAACTCCCTGACCTCCAACTAACCCAGGACAGGAAGCCAGTAACTGCTTTATTCATTCCGATGAGACTGAAAGTGAGGCTCCCATAGGAATGCATAGAAAATTAGACTTCCTGTCCACACATAAGGTGCTGTGTGAGTTGGTGGGTCTAATTCCTAGTCACATGACACAGATGAGAAACTTCAGGATGATATAATTAAAAAATTCAGCTACTGGTAAGAAAATGACATTCACTACAGATTACATCATGTACATTTCTAGCAGGAGTTCTTCTTTACCATTATAGAGTAGGACTTTGCAACAAAATCCTTTTTTTTAATTAATGCATTAAGCAATTTTGTTGCTAAACCACAGCAGGGACCGGATGAGCTTGGGGCTTTGCTTAAAGGAAGTCGGTTAGCAGTTTTGACCATGCTAAACTGCTGACAGCACTAGGTAGTGACTGGGAGGAGAAGAACAAACACCACTTTTAGGGCATTTACAGTGTGGCATTTATAGAGTAGTGCTAATACGAAGTTTTATTCTGTCAGATTCAGCTCTTGCAAGTGCCCAGGAGGTGGAGCTTCACTGTGAAGTGATCTCTACACTGAGCTGCTTCACAGCCCTCCCTCTCACCTCTGACAGCTGTAGCATCCATCCAGGATACCAGAGGGGAGGGGCTGTCAAGCAGCTCAATGCACTTCACTGTGAATTCACACTTCTTGGGCACTTGCAAGGGCAGAACCTGGCAGAATAAAACTTCATATTCCCACTACTCCTGATGAGAAAACTTCTACAAAAAATATGTTTGTCCAACTCACCCAAGACCCTACCTAGTAGTCTCAGCGCATAGTCAAAACTGATGACAGATTCCTTTAGCTAAGCAGAGGTCTACTCTGGCTACTAGGTTACCGTCTTCAGTGCAGGAATCAATATATTAGGATCCTACGCGATAGCTCCCTTACTAAAGGCGGAGTCTGACAAGCAGAGCAGAATGCCATCTAGTAGCACACAGCTTGCCCAGTCCATGTGGAGGGTTAACAGCAAAATTCCCTAGTAGAATGATTTAGAAAAATAATTAGATTGCAAAGTCCTGCAATGTTATCACTTTTCTTGTGAAACTGGAGGTGCCCTTTAAGTTTCCCTGGCTGCCACTGAATCTATGGTCCTCAACTTTGCCCATTTCATGCATGTCCTCAATGCTGAGAAATACAGGCAGATACTAATTTGTCATGCAGTCGCTTCAGGGAGGCGTCTGATTATCTCCAAGTTTATCTTGCAGCAGGACAAGGACCCCAAACATCCAGGCAGTGTCATTAAGAACTATCCTCAGGGCAAAGAAGAACAAGGAGTCCTGGATGTGATGATATGGCCTCCACAGAGCCCTAATCTCAACATCATCCAGTCTGTCTGGGATTACACGAAGAGACCGATAGATTTGAACAAGCCTACAGCCACAGAAGATCTGTGGTTAGTTCTCCAAGATGGTCGTAACAACCACCTGGTGAGTTCCTTCAACAATTGTATGAAAGTATACCTAGAACTAATGCTGTTTTGAAGGCAAAGGGTGGTCAACCCAAATATTGATTGGATTTAGATTTCTCTTTTGTTCATTAACTTTTTCCATTTTGTTAATTGATATAAATAGACTAGTAAGACTTCTATATTTGAAAGCATTCTTACGTTGCAGCATTTTTTTCACACCTGCCTAGAATTTTGCACAGAACCGTATACAAATAGTAAAAGTAAAGTCCACTGAATATTTAAATCTGTGTTTCTTACACTTCCATGTGCACAAATCTTCAGACTAAATGTATAAAAGTCTAAATTTTATTCTAATGAGTACATTTTACAGCAACCATAAAGCACATACGTGGTAGATATCAAGACCAATAGTCACATGAGCCGTTAAAGGGGTTAACCCATGAATCATTTTGAGACTAAAAGTTCTGAAATGCTGCTAACAGGTATTTTAAAGTAATCTGCAGTGTTTCCAGCATAAAACACACAATTTTTAAATACCGTATTTTGTGACCTCATGCTGTGTAATGTCAGGTCACAGAACAGCATGGCAGGAAGAGCGCTGGATGTCAGGAGCGGCAGAGGCATCTGGAACAGGAGAGATGAGTTTTTTGTTTTTTTTCTGATCTTGTTGTTTTGTCTGATCTGAGTTCTGATTAACATTGGGGGTCTGACATGTGGTCTGATTGGGGGTCTTATTAATATTGGGGTCTGATGTGAGGACTGATTGGGAGTTTGATTAATATTGGGGGTCTGATCTGAGGTCTTTTTGGGGTTCTGAGCTGAGATCTAATTAATATTGGGGGTCTGATCTGAGGTCTGTTCTGGGGATTGATTAATATTGGAGGTCTGATCTGAGGTCTCCTTGGCGTTCTGAGCTGAGATCTAATTAATATTGGGGGTCTGATCTGAGGTCTGATTAACATTGGTGGTCTGATCTGAGGTCTGATAAACATTGGGGGTCTGATCTGAGGTATGTTTCGGGGTTTGATTAATATTGGGAATCTGATCTAAGGTCTTTTGGGGGTTCTGAGCTGAGATCTAATTAATATTGGGGGTCTGATCTGAGGTCTGATTAACATTGGGGGTCTGATCTAGGGTCTGTTTCGGGTTTTGATAAATATTGGGAGTCTGATCTGAGGTCTTTTTGGGGTTCTGAGCTGAGATCTAATTAATATTGAGGGTCTGATCTGAGGTCTGTTCTGGGGTTTGATTAATATTGGGGTTCTGATCTGATGTCTTTTTGGGGTTCTGAGATGAGATCTAATTAATATTGGGGGTCTGATCTGAGGTCTGATTAACATTGGGGGTCTGATCTGAGGTCTGTTTCGGGGTTTGATTAATATTGGGAGTCTGATCTGAGGTCTTTTTGGGGTTCTGAGCTGAGATCTATTTAATATTGGGGGTCTGATCTGAGGTCTGATTAATATTGCGGGTCTGATCTGAGGTCTGATTAACATTGGGGTTCTGATCTGAGGTCTGTTCTGGGGTTTGATTAATATTGGGGTTCTGATCTGAGGTCTTTTTGGGGTTCTGAGATGAGATGTAATTAATATTGGGGGTCTGATCTGAGGTCTGATTAATATTGGGGGTCTGATCTGAGGTCTGTTCTGGGGTTTGATTAATATTGGGGTTCTGATCTGAGGTCTTTTTGGGGTTCTGAGATGAGATCTAATTAATATTGGGGGTCTGATCTGAGGTCTGATTAATATTGCGGGTCTGATCTGAGGTCTGATTAACATTGGGGGTCTGATCTGAGGTCTGATGAAAAATATTTTTTTTCTTATTTTCCTCCTCTAAAAACTAGGTGCGTCTTATAGGGTGACAAATATGGTAAATTGTTGATTCCATGTGCCTATCTTACTGCTGCTGCTAATCTTTGCTGTTGTGGCAGGCACCTGACCCTTCCTAGTTCTCGTACCAAAGGAACTGTACAACCATGGTACTGTAGAGGCTCTGGACCTTCCTGAAAAGCAGGGCAGAAAGCTCCTTCTATTGGCTGCTCTGCAGGGAACAGAGGATGACTATACAGTGACTGAACATGTGTCATCAGCAGTGATCTGCACATTGCTATACACTAGGTGGCGCTGTGCTATGCAAATGTCATAACTCTTCACTCAATCATTTTTGTAGCAGCATGTAAATGGAAAACATTGTTTATGAGTGCGATTAGCTTGGGATTAGCTTGAGACTAGTTAACCTCTTTCAGCTTCTTGCTAAAGCAGAACATCGCAGTAACCTACCTTCACTGCCAGGAGTTTATTATTAACCCCTTTGCTGCACCAGACCACCAGGAACTTTACCGTAAACTCCTTCATTGCATTAGACCAAAAGGGACCTTACAATGCACGTCATCATTGCCCTAGACCACCAAGGACTTTACCATTGACCTTTTCATGCCCTAAACTATAAGATACTTTGCTATTAACCTCCTCATTGCCATAGAGCACCAGGAAATTTACTGTAAACCCCTTCATTGCACTGGACCACAAGGGACCTTACCATTAAACTCGTCATTGCCCTAGACCACCAAGAACTTTACCATTGACCTTTTCACTGCCCTAAACTATAAGAGACTTTATTATTAACCTGCTCATTGCCATAGCGCACCAGGGACTTTTAACTTCTTCATTGCCTTGGACCATCGGGTAATTTTCACTGCCTTACACCACCAGACATTTAACCATTACTATCCTAGAAAATCTAAATTGTTACTACTAACCCCTTAAATTCCTTGACCACCAAGGACATAGCCATGAACCAAATCACTACCCTAAGCCACAAGGTATCTAAATATTGAACCATTCAATGATCTAGACCACCATTGATGCTAACTTTCACACTTCACTGTCCTAGACCTCCAAGGATGTTAACAAAACCTCGACTACTAGACCATCAATAATCTCCATCACCTTCTAGACCAACAGGGATGTCTTTGTTAACCCCTTTTAAGTACTGCAAACTGTAAGGGCTTCCATAAAAAAAAATATTACTTCACCAATCTGGACCAGCTGGTATTGTCAAATTAACCTTAAAAGGTCACTGAGTTTTCAGAAAATATTTTTTATTTATCATAGAGACATATCAAAAGTTTTGATCAGTTTGAGCCTGGCTGCTCAGACACCCTCCTATCGCTAGAAGGAGGAGAGAGAAGTGCTCTCCTTCCATATTGAAATAGAAAGTCTAGGGGCCCATCTAATTTCCATCTCCTGCAGCAAGGAGAGTAAGCATGATACGCAAGCGCTTCTCTCGACTCGTTCTAGCAATCCATGGGGGTCTCAGTGATCGGACCCCCAATGATCAAAACTTTTGATATGTCTGTTTCACCTTGTTCCGGTGGTCATACCACCTAGCTGAACTGCAAAACTGTAATATGTGCAGGGGCGGACTGGGAACTTAAAGTGGCCCTGAAAAAAAAATAAAATAAAATAAAAGTGGCCCCGTTTTGTAGTTCAAATTGATGGAAGGCAGGGCCAGCACAAGTGGGTGGGCTAGCAATACCATATTGTGGCACATTATATCGCCCCAAGAGAGACAAATACCACAATCCATCATAAATACTGCCAGCAGCACAAAATACACCCCCAAAAACTTCCACTGACCGGCCATGAGGAGGGCTCAGGCGGCCTCCTGGACATCGGCCCACCGGGAAATTATATAAGGTCTATGGGCAATCCTCTTCTGGTAATGTGACTAATGCTAGAACATACCTGGATATGCTGGGAAAACATGTCCAATCCATTTAAGCTCCACCACCTGAGAAGTAAAACATCTGCTGCAAACTGGTTAAGCAGCAGGAGGTGGATCTACATGAGATATAAAAAACTGCAATACCAGACTCAGCCTATGGAAAGGGTGGAGCTGTTTCTGGAAGAAAGCAGCCAGGATTTGTAATCTCACAAATTTCGTTGATCACATTGTGCACTTTTTCTTGTGCCGCGCTTGTGGTTTTAGCGTAATGTGACTTTTCTCATGCTTGCTTCCAGAGAGCTAAGATTCAGCCATGACTTTTTTTATCTCTTCTGAACTTAACGAATTCCCTTATCTTGTTTTCGCTGTCTGTATCCACACTGATAATGGTATCACACGCACTGAGAGAGTGGCATTAATTATTTACCGGGAGGCAGATGGCATATATATTAAATGGGGTAGATTGCAAATTTGGCTTGATTAATTTACAGCTCTGGCACTTTACATTCAGAGATATCACGCTGCATTAGCGCAAATAAACTCATTGTTTATTTAGTAGCCAAGGAACTAAGTGGGTCAAAGGGGGGAAAATAAAAAAGCAAAAAACAAAAACGATATATACAGATGTAGCGGAGCTGAGCTTGTCATTTAATGTGATTCAGGCGTATACTGCAATGGACGCGTTCACTTCGATGATGGAGACACCTTTGGAGTCCAAAATCCAAAAGTGTCAACTTTACACATCATTTGATCTGCTTGACGTTTGTGTCCGTTTTCTTGCCAGGCAGAATAGCATGGTACACTACACTATTCTGTATTCTGGGGTATTCAAACATATATCCTTCTGATGGAAGGTCCACCGGGGGGATTAAAGGCAGTAGGAACCCGGCCTAAGCATGGTATAAATTCAATGCACACTCTGACATTTGCAGACAATACAGCTGTTATGTCGGCGGTCTGTGCCTGCCGCTGCCTTGCTCCCCTCTGTGGGCACAAACTCCATGTTGCTTAACCCTGCTCCACCTCTTCACCTGACTAATGCTCCTGCTCACTGGGATCCCTGTAAAATTTTGCAGGCTGCGGCCTGCGTGTGTATCATAGACCCCCTGTCACCCTCAGTACATGCACAGCCAAATGTGTGCCCATCCCAGCCACTGCCTGGATATTCCTTAGTACATATGGCAGCCTCCCCAAGGCCTTTAGGTTACTAGTCTCTAGTTTTCCAAGCAAAGGCGTTATTATCTGTCTGACTACCTGTGTACAGAATTCTTGACTGACTACCAATTTTATTCTATGTCTCCTGTCCTGATCCTTGCCTGTTTACTGCTTTGCCCTACTGCCACCTGCCTTGACTTCTGACCTGTTTAACTAATACACACAGTGGTGTACATAGAGAAGTAAGGGCCCCATAGCAAGGATCAAACCAGGCCCCCACACAGGACAGAAGGGTTTCTGCCTAAACCATTTTCAATGACCTTTGGGCCATTATTCCACTGCTTCATTTGCTAAAAGTTGTTCCTTTAGAGGGTAGAGTCCTGACCAAGTTTTCACCTCCAGTAGAAGAGGGGATAATCCCAACTAAGACTGGGTCCCCCTCTTGTCCTGGGCTCCATAGCAGTCGCATGGTCTGCCACTATGGTAGTTACACCCCTGCACAAAAATTCTTCCTGACATTCAGTGACCACAAGAATCGCCTGATCTCTTTAGTGCTTTGCACCAATGTCTCTGACCCCTATGGGTAAGCTGACAACTACACCAGGGCTACTCTATGAATTAGTAGTCTGGTTGGTTCCCCTGCAATGCAGATCCCTGTACAGGGGTTAACGGGTGAACACCAAGGGACCAACAGGACAATGCCCTTAGGTTTAGCCCAAAGTCAAACTGGTTGGATGGCACAGTGGGTCCACATCCACTGTGCCTGGTACAACAGTAAGGTGTTTGTTTCTAGGACTATTGCTATAACTCTCCTCAAAATGAAGAGTAAAAAAAGTCAGAAATGTTATTTTAGCAGCTGACATAATACCCATGAGAACTTGGCCGAATAAAGCTGAAATTTCGAACACACAGTTAAACCTTGCCTGACCTATGACATTTCTTCCTACAAGTTAAATACATCCCATTACAGAAAAAAAAAATCAAAGATTTCAAGACATGAACTTCAGTGATTACAAGAAGAGTTCAAATAAAAACTGGAGTCTATTTGAAGGGTTAAAGTTGCCTACATGGAACCATCTAACGCACTTCAAGCTCTTAAACATAGCACGCTATGATGTTATGGTTCAAAACATTTGTAGCTCAAAACGCATTGGGATAGTTCCATGAATGTGACTTTATGCATGTGAAATTCATAAACTCCTATTTTATTTGGATGTCACACAGTGCTGAGCTTTTCTTGTGATCTCTGGTAACGATGACCCAACTTTTCCTTTGCCCTGCAAAAGGCCCAGTTGGTAAGAGTTTAAAGGAGTCTTCTGGCACTTAAAGGGGTATTCCGATACTGGGAGATTCCATCAGTCAGATAGGTGCAGGTTCCACCTCTGGGACCCACTAATATCTCCAGACTGGGGCACCTGAAATGAAGGGAGAGCAGTAGTGCATGTGCAGCCACCTCTGGGAACCACTCCTATCTCCAAAACTCCAAAAATACCAGGCACCACCACTATACAATGTATGGCTCTGTACTTGGTATACTGGGAAGCACTGTGGCCCCTTAAGTAAGAAGATTGGTGGGGAAATCAGACCCCCATTGACCAGAAACTGGTGACTTATCAGTATCACCAGTATTTAATTCCTCCAAGACATGCTGAATCATGTCCATGTTCAAGAACTGAAGCGAGCGTGCACTCAACAGACCAAACTGAAACGTAATATCTGACTGGGTCAATGACAAACTTTTGTAATGCGCAGGGACTCAAAGTGCAGGGATAGTTGAGTGGCTGAGGCGACTCCATGCAAAGTCAGTGGCAACCATATAGGCGCTCGACACCAACACACAATCAGGGTCAGCACACTGGAGTTTAAAGGGGTTGTCACACATGAAAATCTCTATGTGCCCTATTAGTGGTACACATGCTCTCCTTCCATAGCTCTGATGAATTCTGCTAGACTATATGTTACAAGGCGCCTATTGATTTTAATGGGCACCATGTAATACTACGTACCTCTCATTACCCCTTCACAGTCTTAGCAGCTGTTTGAGAAGGATGCCTCGCAAAAGGGGGATGTCCTGGGTGGAGTGGAGAACCCTTTTAAACTCTCCCAATGGACAATTTTATTGAAATTCTTAAAAGGAAACCAATCAGTTTCTAATCAATAGTCCAAGCATCTATAGTACTTCGACATCTGTGGGCATAGTACTGCAACGATACCCATGTAGATAATCCATACAATCCACACAGGGTCGGACTGGGGTGTCTAGGGCCCACCAGTAAAATTCCCTCTGGGGGCCCACTGTAAAGCTCACTCTGGGGGCCCACATGCATATGCTACCTGCCCACACTATCCAGTCTTTTATATGGACATAGGCAATGTACTGCATAGCATCTTAGGCAGCCTATTTATAGGTCAGTCTACTGTGCCATGTGTCACTTGTGCAGGAGGTGGGGGACTAGAGGCCTACCTAGCTCAGGGGCCCACCGGGGGATTCACCTGTTCCCCTGTGGGCCAGTCCGAGCCTGAATCCACAATCTCAGTCATAACATGCTCTGTGACTAATCCTGTCAATCAAGTTAAAACAATATAGAACAGGGTATTTCAGCATCGAAAGCAAGCCAACCAATCATGTGGACTGTTGTAGGCTGACCCTGTTACGACGGCAATTTTGTAGTGTGGTTGTACTAAAGTGGTTGTGTAACGTGATTGGTTCTATTGCAAGAGAACAGTAGGGCTTAAAGTTCCTGAAGATGGTGGCAGAACAGGAAGTCTGTCTGGTGCAGCTTCAACCAATAGCTGCAGAGCAGGAAGTGATGTCAGAGAAGGAGAGGCATCATTTCTGGGAACTGTACAGCCCCATAGCAGGCAGCTGAAGTTAGAATTCACTGCGGTTTTCAAGACCTGTAGTCTACAGAGCACCTAGAAAAGTTTCATCTAGTGGACTAGAATTATAAAATGGCTGACTAAATTAAAGAATTTATTTGGCAGAATAAAAAAGATTTTGTGACTCCGCTCTCTCCCCCACAGATGAACCAACTTAGCTGTATGCTAGGACAGAATGACTCCTTTGCCTTGATAATTTGGCAGTCTAGTGGAGGCGTCTTGTCAAAAACTTCAGTGTTGTGCCCATAGAAAAGAGCTTTTAAGCAGTAAAAGCTGCAGCGTGTGGGTATTGTCAGGCACAGATATGATGCCATGCTGGCTGAAAGGTAACAAGCGACTTGCAGCCTTTAGAAATGAAGAATAAAATAATGGTAATAATTACGATCTTGAGAAAAATACAGTTAAACAATATCATTTGAGAGAGTCTATAAAGGTAGAGTGGAGATGTGAGGGTGGTAACAAAGCTCTGCTCCGTACAGCACCTGCTAGAAAAGATTCCTATAAAACTATGTTCTAAAAAATAGGTGAAAATTTTCCCTTTAAATGGGTTAAACAATCAGTTAAAAAATGGAGCATTGTTAGTGTCTTAATAATGCACGTAACTTACTAATTACAGTGAGCTTTTCATTTGGGTTGCAAACATCTTCCCTGCGGTCTCGTGACCGCAAAATACCAAAATCCCTATTACCCTTCCATCTGGAGAGGTCATCAGTATCACATTGGTGGGGTGTGCCAACCATCATTCCTGCCCAGGGGTGGATTGGCCATAGACCCTACAGGGAAATTTTCCAGTGGGCCGATGCCTAGGAGGGCCACCCAAGCCCCGCAGCTCGTTACATAATGATTCTCTCATTCTCTCTTACGCACCTGGCCTGTAACCGCAGGTGCCCTCGTGAATTAAACTGTATCGATGTCCTCAGGACAGTGATACAGTTGAATACTGTGACATAGGTGGCAGTATTTTGCGCTATATTATGATATTTAGTTCAGCTGGGGCAGTACATTGTTTTGGTCCTGCCTACTTCTGTTGTCCCTGCCTACATATGTTGGCCCTGCCTAATTATGTTGTACCGCCTTTTAGCTTTTTTTCCAGGGCCACTTTTAGTTCCCAGTCCGCCCCGCCTATCAGCTGTTTCGGGCAACAACCAGAGCAGTTCCCAACTATACAGTGAACGGCGCTGGATACGCAGGGTTCCGTCCACCGTGTTGTGACTGTCGGGTTACTGCAGCTCAGCCCCTATTCAAGTGAATGGCAGCTAACCTGCAGCATGATGGAGCCACAGACTATACTGTGGATTGAGCTATCTGGTCACTGCACCAGTGGAAGCCCAAAACAGCCGATCAGTGGGGATGCCGAATGTCGAATCCTCGAAATGTAATATTGAAGACCTCTGCTGTAGATCTGATCATCAATGTATAGGTAGTGGAAAATCTCAGAATAACCTTTAATGGCTATGCACATCTTTGGGGCAATTCTTTTTTTATTACATTGGCTATACTATGCAGGGCTGTGTGAGTTGGAATCTGACTTCTCTATTTTCCCCCTCTCTGACTCGTAAGCTCTTGACTCCTCCATAAATGACTAATAATTAGTGAAACACATTTACTGTAATGGTAATATCAGACTTTTCATGGCCATCATACAAACATATGGCTGCTTAGGCTAGTTGCCCACTAGCATTTACCGATCCTGCAGGTGGGAACAGATTGTGGGATCCGGCATCGCCGGACGCTGTCGAAATGCCATCCGGCCCAGTTAAACATAATGGGTCTGGCGGTGATCTGGCTGCAATCCGGCAAATATGCCGAGAAACAGCTAGACAAATACCGCTGTGTGCAGCGGTTTTTGTCCTGCCAATTCTCGAAACCTGTGAAACAGGCCTTAGATACAACATAAAATATATTTATTAGAAAAAATTGAACAAACAACTTACCAAATTCCTGTAAATATGAAAAACTCTACTCATTTAATTGAAAAAGCTCTTCAGTCAGTTTTGCAAACGTCTGTGATGTTGTAATCTGCACTAAATTTTTCCCAATCCAGTTCTGGAAATTTTGCTCCATTTGTCATTTGCAGCGTCCATGTATTCTTATGCATTGTAAGCTGCTCAGTCCTATTCAGTGTGAAATCCATTTGCTGGCTTGGTATGCTGCCCCTCTCTGTGTTCTGCTGAACTCTCCCTTCCTACGATAAACCCTGTAGTTGACCCAGTTCTCCAGGAACCCAAATCCCTCCTTTCTACACCAGTTCATGAGCCACATGTTTACCTCCCTAATCTCCCGCTGCCTTTCTTGTGGGGGCTTGTGGTACAGGTAGTATTTCAGAGGTTTTGACCTAAGTCCCTGAAATCATTTTAAGGACCCTTCACCTTAAGATCAGTGCTAGCCTCCCTGACCCTCTTCCCTCTACCCTGCCTTCCAACTGATATCCAGCAAGATACCTCCGAACTGCCACGCTCCCCCACATCTACCCAGCGAGTGTCTGCTCAGTGAGCAGAAACTCTTTTCCATATTGTCAAGCCATCATAGTGTTGCAATTTATTCACTTAGATCCAGGATCTAGGCTTCCAAACGTGCAATTTACTCACATCTTGCACCACAATATGCACCCTGAAATGGCTGTTCAAGGACTGCATACATTGCACAAAGTGTGCACTGGACTGCATTGTCAGTCATGGAGCACATATTTGCTAACTGGGATTGCAGCAGAAACAAAAAGCATGATAAATTATACAATGCAATGAAAAAGATAAACAAGTGGATGAATGTAGTTCCCTCCTAAAGTCCAGGAATCTAAAGTCACAATGAAGTCACACACTTAAGACAAAACACACTTGCAAGCTCCCACACTCGGTTTTTCAGTCTACTTATGGCTTTTATACGCAAACAGACTACAGATTCTAGTCCTCATGAGTAGCTGTGATTAAGGTGATAGAAAAGCCCTGCAAATTACCTTAACCTTTCCCGTCATGTCCTGCGGACCTACGCGTGTATGGTCGTCTTAACAGGTTATTTGTGAATCCGCCTGTAATAAACAATCCCAAATGGAGTTATCTTTTCCTGGACCTTTACTATGCCTGAGCCCACCAGATCTTCTGGTACTCTGGTAGCCAACGATAAAGAGGTTGTCCTATCTGACACATTGGTGGTATAAGATATGCCACCATTGTCTGATAGGTGTGGGTCTCACCTCTGGGACCACACCAAACTCTAAAAAGGAGCCCACAAAGTTCAGGAGAGCAGACTTTGCATGCGCGATTGCCCTCCATTCATATCTATGGGACTGACGAAAATATCCACCAGCTCATAGAAGTGAACGGAGTGGTAGCTGCTCTTGCATGAAGTGCTTCCCATTCATTGCCCATTCAGTGTGTTCGGCTATTTTCTGAAGTCCCACAGAAATGAATGGGAAGCACTTCACGCAAGAGCGACTACCACTCTGTTCAATTCTATGGGCTGGTGGATATTTTCGTCAGTCCCATAGAAATGAATGGAGGGCAACCGCGCATGTGTTGTCCACTCTGCTGAACTTTGTGGGCTCTGTTCTGGAGATCGGTGCTAGTCCTAGAGGTGGACCCACACCATCTCTTACAGGGAGTCCAGCAGATCTCCCTCTTTTTCTAGAAGCCTCCAGGAAATTTGCCAAGTTTGGTTTAAAGGATTAGACAAACACGCCTGTTACCTTCCGAAAACAGCACCACACTTTACAACAGGTTGAATATAGTACTGCAGATCGGCCCCATTCAAGTCAGAGTAGCTGAACAGCAATACCAAAAACACCCCATGGACAGCTAGGGCTTCATTCCTAGAAGAAGAAGCAGCACCGACCTTGTTTATCTGATCCTGGACAACCCCTTTAATGCTGCACCGGAATTTCACTTGAAATAAGACTTTAAAGTTAAACTTTTGTCCAGGCCCGGCCATATTTCACAAATCATAATTCAATGGGTCACATAAAAAGAAACATTGCACCATAAGATAAGGACACACTTCTGGGAAGAATGATGGATTCGCTTCATCATGTACTTAAATGGCATAAGAACGAAGAAGAGAAAAACAAAATCTCCCAAGCGGTTTTATATAATCTCTGTCATAATGAAGGCAGACCGGTAATAATGAGAAAATCACAGGAAGGACCGAAACCATTCCAGGATGAACGGGAAATAATTGCTTTTATTCTGATTAACAGTCTTTTATTCATGCTGGGTCCAGCTTATCGCTGCTGTGCAAACTTTGTCTGAAAATCTGTTTTCAGGTTTCGAAACTAACAAAGCCTTTGTGGATGAGAGGAACAGTGGAGCAGAGCCATCTATTCTAATACCAGTTCAGCACCGTAATGAGAATTTTGCCGTGCATGCATATACCGATGCCGAGTCCCAGCCGCAGGCGGACCCCTTTTCTCTTCCATTTGCTATATAAAGGATGCTCAACCTGTGGCCCTCCAGCTGTTGCAAAACTACAACTCCCAGCATGCCCTAATAGCTGTAGGCTGTCCAGGCGTGCTGGGTATTGTAGTTTGACAACAGCTGGAGGGCCGCAGGTTGGGCATCCCTGTGCTATAGTGTCTACTGTCTAAGGCTACTTTCACACTTACATTTTTGCCTGATCCGTCAGGGATCGGCAAAAACGCTTCCGTTACTGATAATACAACCATTAGCATCCATTATGAACAGATCCGGTTGTATTATTTTTAACATTCCCAAGATGGGAATCCGTCATGAACTCCATTGAAAGTCAATGGGGAACGGATCCGTTTTTCATTGTGTCTGAGAAAACAGATCCGTCCCCATTGACTTACATTGTAGGTCATGACTATAGATTAGGGGATCAATTCGCCGCTTCGTAGATTCGATACGAATCTTGGAAATTTTCTGCTGCGAAGCGAATCCGGATTTTTTGAGATTCGCTCCATTAGATTCGAAAATGTTCTTAAAGCTTTCTATGCATTCGCTACGTACTTGTCCGATCAATTGTACGCTAACGCTACATATAAGTTACTCTATACGCTGATGCATACGAATTCAGTTAATTAGCAAACTTTTACTGTTAGTTCGTTATTCGTGCGGCAAAAAACCTGGGAAGAAAGCGGTCATCTGACCTAGTGGGAAGGGCTGGCTCTGATTGGCTCACAGGCTTGGTAAGCCAGTGACGCATCAGTTGTGCTGCGACTGCTGAGACGAGCAGAAGCACTGTCTGTGAAGTTCTGAGAGACAGAGAACTGTTGTGTTAAAATTGGGGTGTAATTGTTCTGGGAATCCATTATTACACATATCAGGGATACTGCAGAGCAAGTGCAGGGCAAGTGCAGGGCTAGTAATTAATCAGGCAGGAAGAGAGACAGGGAGAGAGATAGGGAGAGAGACAGGGAAAGAGACAAAGACCTGCTGCAGGGCCACAGTCAAGTGAAAAATGTCTGGCATGGAAAAGCAAAAGGGTTCCAGCCAGACCTCGAGCTCCAAAAAAGGAGAAGGTGGCACAGGGCAGCAGTGCCAAAGGACCTGTAGCCGGAGCTTCTATTTGTAGAATTTGCAATAGTTACCCACTGTTCCACCAGGCTAACCCACCAAGGCGCAAAATTGTAGTGGAGGAGAAAGTGGATGAGGTAGTGGAGTGGATGGCACGCTCATCTCAATCACAGCCGGATGATCTGCCTGTTCTGATCTGATCTGTTGATCTGTTGATACAGTATCATGTAGCCAGGGGTCAGACTCAGAGCGTTCGTCCTGCTCCACCATACCGCTCCAGCAAAGCCTAGCGTTGTGCGTGCCTGCGTATTATGAAATCGCTAGAAAATAGTACGCTGAGGATTCGTACGCAATTTGTACGCTCATGCGTACGTGTTCACATAAATTGCGTACCATTAACAACTGTACGTTCGTTATTAGTGTACAAATGTTCGCAAAACACCACATAATAACGTATGATTTGTATGCAGCTTCGCCAAATAGATTCGTATGAGGTACGAATCTTTTGAAAAGTTCGACGAACATTCGGCGAAGCGAATTTTGGACGATTCGCTCATCTCTGGTCATGACGGATCTGTCTTGCTCCGCACCCCATGATGGAAAGAAAACTCTTTTGCTCTCCAGAATGGGAACACAACCAAATGGAATGGAATCCATTTTGGAGCATTCTGTTCTGTTCAGTTACTTTACAAAACAGAAGCGTCCTATGACGGATCTCAATAGTGGAAAGGGAAAGCGCAAGTGAGAAAGTAGCCTAAGCTGTATCCGAAGCATTGCACTCAGCCAATCAGGAGGTGTGCTGAGGGGGCAAGCACCCCGAAACAGCTGTCTACCAATGAATACTTGGCTTGGCTATTTTCCCTTGGCATGTCCCAAGGCTTGTTAAAAATTTGGACTTGGACTCATAGGGAGCCACTTTCCATGAAGTGGTGCTAGTGAGATGGTTCTATTTCCTTGGGAGATGCCTCTTTGCAAACACAGAAGAGTGTTAATTATCCTGTGTGGTCTTCAGGACTCTCACTGTCCTCCTAGGAGTTCTATGAAGATCAAAGGCCCTATTACACCGCACAACTTTAGGACAATTATTGGTAACAAGTAGAGATGAGCGAAGCGATTCGTCGATTCGTATCGAATCTTGGGATTTTTCAGCTGCACAGCGAATCCGAATTTCCTTGGATTCGCTTCGTATTATTCAACGTACGCAAAATTTTACACGCTAACTATACGTACGTATCGTACGTATATGAACTGTACAAAACGTACGCATTATGCGTGAGCGGGACAAGTTCGCAAGAGCGGGAAAGTAAAGATACGCCCCCCTCTAAACTGGAAAAAAACAGCCCACCGGGGATCTAACTATTTGCACGTATAGGGAGTGAAGACTCCTCCCTCAGTACTCCACCCTCCTCTGAGTCAAGCAGTCTGGACCAGTTTAGACCAGTGCTGACTGCTGACCTGGAAGCAAGCAAGATAGCAAGCATGGCTCTAAAAAAGAAGCGTGACCTGCTGCGTCCCAACTAGAATGAGATGTGTTTTGGGGACGAGTTTCCAGAACCACCGCCCGCTACAGACATCAGGGCGTCACAGGTTAAACTGTGCCGGAGAAACCCAGCTTCAGTGCCTGCCTGGCCATCATCATCATCAACTGAAGCTGCGACTAGTGAGACAGCTGGAGCATCTGCTGGTGTTCATGCGGCTGGAAGGTCCGCTCTGTCTTGTTCAGTGGAAATGGCTGAAGCATCCACTTCGCCTCCCAGGAGAAGTTCAAGCCAGAACCCCATTGTTCCGGCATCTGTGATGGCCCGTGCACAGACCCCCTGGGAGTATAAAACCGCGGTGGAGGAATGGGTCATACAAGTTCTTGACCACCCTTGGGAGATCCTTCACTAGAACGAAGGAAGGGAACTGTGCTGTGGTTTTCAGTGGGGCGAGGGTCTGGCTTCCTGCAGGATGAAGACTCTGGGAAGGAGTATTTCGTGGGCCACCGGTCGGTGAAACGGCCGTACCTGCCGCAAGCTCATCACAGCTTGTACGTGGGGGATCAGGTGGAGTATACCCCCATGGAGTCCGTGAAAGGACCATTTGCAATCGGGGTTACCCTCCTTTCCAAGCCCCTGGTACCTTCAAGTGACACAGAAGTGTGGCCAGATGAACCACCAGGTCCAGGACGCTTGCGCTGCCTGCAGGAATTCCCAGATGGCGTCCTCCGGTTCTGTGAAAAGCCTCAGCCGGAGCCTCTGATTCCAGGACTGCCAGCACCACCACCACGACAGTCCTTACAGCTGGGTCAGCTGACCACGTCATCCATCACCTTTCAGTCAACGGTCATCAACCAATACTACCAGCTGCCGTGGAAGGTGAAGCCAGCAGCAGCCGGGGAAGCTGGGTCGTCTTCCCTGGATCATGCAACCTTTCCGGAACCGCTGCAGCCGGAAGTTCTTCTTACCACAACTGTCCCGGCAGGAGAATCCGGAAAAGCTGAAGTGTCTGCAGCACTCGCCAGCGTGACCACCACCCGGACCAGGTCAAGTCCGAATTCCGGACTTGTCTGATATTCGGCAAATATTCAGCGAATAAAAATTTGAATGATTCGCTCATCTCTAGTAACAAGTAATCATAGAAATGCTCATTCCAAATAATTGGCTTGTATACCAATCAGACGATCAGCCGATGAACAAACACAGGCTCATTCATCAGCTTATGGACATCTTTCATCAGCTCCCTGTATGATCATGGATGTACCGCCCATAACAAACTGAACAGAATGAGGGAGGGACAACTGCTGTAGCAATCAGTCCTGCAGCACACGGTTTGCATCAGCCTGTGTAATCAAGCTGCTGCCGTCGATGGAGATGTTCTAATCCATACTCTGCCTAGTACTGAGAAATTCTGCTCTGAATCATATAAACTTATATGACAGACCTCTGCTCCTCTGTTACATGCTACCCTCAGATAAGGCTACAAAAATGTCCTGACAGCTTCACTTTCAAGGGGTTGTCCAGTATTAGAAAAAAAGTTTCATTTTTTTTCCATTCCTGTGTTTGGTATTGAATCAAAATTAATTGTAATACCAGGAACCAGGAAAAAAAAAAAAAAAAAAAAAAGACTTTTCTTATCCTGAACAAACCCCTTAAATTGGCTCGGTTGACTCTTTAAAATCCAAACCACCAAAGGGTTAACACTGTATACCGCTTTACCTACCCTCCAAATCACTGCAGCCTGAGAGCAGGAGGCCGCTCTCGCCCTATCCCTGGGTTTCTATAACAAACCTGTGTTATGCCAGCTCTCCAAAATGTTATTTTAAGGTTTATTTGAGCCGTGCTTAGCCACCAGCATAATATTTAGACGAAGACAGCTTTTTCTCTGGAAGACTCAATGATCCCCAAATTATGCTGCGCTTCTCTCAATGGACGCAGGAGGAAGCCATTGGGGGTCATTTACTAACATCAGTGTGGCCTAGAAATCATTTACATAAGAAGTAAAAGCTACTCAAGTCATGGGTTGGAGTAGATTTTAATCCAGGCCAGGGTCAGACTGTTCCACCAGAGAATCCTCTGGTGGGCCCAAGCTTGGACAGCAGTGGGCCCCTCATAAAAAAGGGCCCTTAAAGGGGTTGTCTCACTTCAGTAAGTGACATTTATCATCTAGAGAAAGTTAATACAAGGCACTTACTAAAGTATTGTGATTCTTCATATTGTCTCCTTTGCTGGCTGGATTCATTTTTCCATCACATTATACACTGCTCGTTTCCATGGTTACAGACCACCCTGCAATCCAGCAGTGGTAGTTGTGCTTGCACAATATAGGAAAAAAGTGTCAGCCTCTCTTGTGGACGGGATGATGGAAGCGAACATGCTTTTTCCTACACTGTGCGAGCACGACCACTGCAGCAGGATTGCAGGGTGGTCATAACCCCTGTAAACGAGCAGTGTATAATGTGATAGAAAAATGAATCCAGCCAGGAAAGGAGGCAATGTGGACAATCACAAAACATTTGTAAGTGCCTTATATTAACTTTTTCTACATGATAAATGCCACTTACTGAAGTGAGACAACCCCTTTAAGGTCCTATAGACATGGAGGGTGGGCCCTCAGAATAATTTCCTCTGGGGGGCCCAAGGTACTTTAATCCGACGTGATCTAGGCGTGCGGGCTGCCGTAGGATATGCCAGATTTACGACGAGGCCATAAATTAGGCGCATCCTCCGGCAGCACAGGGGCAATCGGCGTCAAACGCCGGTCGTTGATAAATGGCCCCCATTGAGTCTGGATCGAAACTTGTAACAATGTAGCAATTACTTTCCGCTTGCATCTCATATTTAGCGGTTGCAGCTTTCTCGAATTCTATTCAACCACAAAGTAAACAATTTAGATTCTAAATAAACTTGTGGCTCTCCGAGCCGCGGCTGAGAACATCCAACATTTATCGGCGTCTTATACAATGTCATCAACTTGTAGCTGAAAAGAAACAATTGTGAAAAGTCCTGACCTGTCTCCAAGCAGTTAGCACATCCGCTCCAGCATAAAGCTTTAACATGTTTACATTAACATGTATTCCCGGCACTGGAATCCCGTCCAGAGTGCTGGGCTCCTGTTTTAAGTGTGAGCTGTCTCTTCTTATTTACACTGGCACATGACCCACTTACCTCTTTGCAACGCCTGAAAGCAGTGGGGTATGTCGAATCGTATAAATAATAAGAGCCGGGTGCAGCTCGGCCTCAGAGTGCTGTTACTGTATAGGACTGCTATACGGATAACCGTCCACTGTGTCATATGGGCACTCCTTTATTAACAGCGTGGCACAGCGCTGCTTCCTATTTAGAGGAACGATCGTCATAAAGCAATATTTGTAATTTATATGGGATAAACATCATAAGAACAAAAATGGCACGTGAACAGAAGGGAATTTGGGGCAAGCAGTACGAACACTGGCATCAGGGGAAGGCTACTTTCACACTTGCGTTGTTACTTCTGGCAGAGAATCACAATACCGGAATTAAACGGATCCGTTTTGATTTTGCACATCAGGATACATCCGTTCACTTAGGATGCGGTTGTGTAAAATCAAAAACGGGGAAAAAAAACGATCCGTCACTAAATACATTGAAAGTCAATGGGTGACAGATCCGTTTTTTAGGCTCCTAAAAAAACTGATCCGTCACCATTGACTTACATTGTTTTTTTTTGTACATTGACTGATCCGTTTTTTTCCGTTTTTATGAGCGGACACAAAACCACAGGTTGCAGCGATCACAAAACGGAATGTTTGCCAGAACGGAGAACATCCTGATGCATCCTGAACTGATCTTTTTCCATTCAGAATGCATGAGGACTAAACGGAAACATTTTTTTTTCCGGTATTGAGATCCTCTGCCGGGTCTCAATACCGGAATTAACAACGCAAGTGTGAAAGTAGCCGAAGACAGAGGGTGATCGACACCTTCAAATACTGTATTATAGGCAGAAGAGGTCTCCTCTTCTGGTCCCAAAAACAGCCACAGACTTGCTGGATCTAGCCAGAGCTCTCCCCCTATCCTAGGCTGGTTGTATTAGAGTGCCAGGCCCTTGGTCGGTGATGTCAGACCTAGTGTTCAGTCCCACCACCCTTGGCCCTGCAGACATTTTCGTTTTTATTTATTTATTTATTTATTTATTTATTTATTTATTCATTCATTTATTTATTTATTTTTTGGCAATACCAGTTTTATTTTAATGGCAACATTTAAATTGCCACATCTCCTATTGGATAAAACAGAAAAATTATTCATTGGGTGAAATTGGAAAACAAAACCTTGCAATTCTGCCATTCTGGGTGTTGTTTTTACACCGTTCAGTGTGTGCTAGCACTGACATGTTATTGTTATTCTGCAGGCCGGTATGATTACAGTGATATCTAGTTTTCCTTAAGCTTTACTTTACTTTAGTTTAGTTTAAAACTATTTTTTTGCATTTTTCTTACTTTTATTTTTACTCCCCCTTGGAGACTTGAACATGTGATCATTCACAGTATTGCAGTCAATGGGGATTATTATCTTTCCTATTAAGCTCTGCCACTAGCAGAGCACAATGAGAAGATTACCATGGCAGGGTTGGGAGCCTTCGCAATGCTGAACCCTGATGCCCCCCACTCCTTCTGCCTAACCACTCCGATGCTCCTGTAACTCTTGACCGTGGGTTAAAGGGGTTATGCCAGGATTAATGTAAAAAATGAAACACAGATATCATATAGTACATGACAATCTTTTTCTGAAAAAGCTAGAACCAGACCTGGACCTCACAAATAACCCTGAGATCTCCCCATGCATTGCTCCAATAGCTCTGCTAGATTTATTTCAACCTGAAAACTCAAGGGGTATGTCCTTTCTGCCTTGCTCTACTACTTCTTATATAAACCAAAAGAAGAAATACTGCATCTCAGTTCTCTACTAGACAGTCCTTGTCTTCTGAGTATAATGGATGCATAGGCTTTATATAGTTATACTGCAGCAAATGAATGGTGTCCTATGTTCTGCACGTTCCTGACGACTTCCATGAATCATAAATATTGAAAAGTCTGAAAGCTCTAATTATATCTTCATATCCAGAATCTGGAATGTTTCATCACAAAAGAGATTTTTTGCAGATTGCTCAGGTCTTAATGTTCTGCAGATTTTACATGTTTCTGGCTAAAATGTTACATATAAAATAGGGAAAAGTGATTTTCAGGTTTTTAATATTTATTTATCGATTTTCAAAATCTGATTGATGGGGATTTAACACCTTGTATAGCCACCGATCAGCTGTTTGAAGAGACTGCAACATTCTAGTGAGAATCCACAGATTCTTCCTAGGCCAGTGACGTCACATTCATGGGTCACATGGCCTAGGCGGAGCTCAGTCCCAATCAAGTGAGTGTGCCTGTACTGCAATACCAAGCACAGCCACCAGGGGCGTAGCTATATGCTCAAGGGCCCTGGTGCAAGAGTTCAACTTGGGCCCCCCTTCCCTCAGTGCTTTGCGACCAGGGGCAAAAGAGCACATAGCCTTCGTGCTGCCTGAGGCAAAAATTTAAACGACCCCCCCATGCCAAATTTTTTACCTAACCCCTTTCCTCCAGCCAGAGGCGTAACTTGACCAGCATGCACTTTCTATAATACTGCTGTCTTCTTATGCACCACAAGGGTCTTTGGGCCCCCTCAGGCTTCTGGGCCCGGTATCGACTGCTACTTCTGCACCCCCTATAGCTACACCCCTGACAGCCACTATACAATGAACAGCGCTATACTTTGCAAGCTGGCAGAAGATTGTGGTGCTCACCGCCGCAGCCTCTTCAAACAGCTGATCAGCAGGGGTGACAGGTGTCACAAACTGATGAACTATCCTGAGGATTATTCTGGGTATCCTGAAGCAGAATTAGACTGCCCCACGAATAGCAGAGAAATACTCGGTAGGCCCAGGTTCTGGTACAAAAATTGGCACCAAACTTCTAGCAGAAGACAATCCCATTTGGATTAAATAATTGCCACTCGTGTCTCTCTTATTTGATGATTTTCAGATAGTCTGGACCAGAAGTGGCTTGGTCCGCTGACTGCTGCAGCCAATCACTGGCCTTAGTGGTCATGTAATAAAATTGCACATCATTGCTAGAGACGTTCTAGAGATGTGCCGTTGTAGCAAATGTGAACGCGGAGGACAGTGATTTGCTGCAGCGGTAATTGGACTACACCAACAGTGTGGTACAGTCAGTACAAGAAGTGGCCAGGAATAAGGCTGTTAAATCCGGACAGCATCTTCCGACCACTGGGTTTGTAAGTTCCTAGGCCGGACAACCCCTTTAAGCACATCCTCCCTGGTGTGCTTCAGAGCCTCAAAATTCTGTTATGAAGGCTGGGATTGATCTAAAATGAAAAAATAAGCCTTATCTGTTCAATCGAGTGTTGTTCCCAGTGGTCCCCTGTAGCACTATCATAGAGCCCCAAAACAAGACTTAGTATGCCGTCCCCATTTTAATAAATAGAGTCATTTTTTAATTTTAAAAAGTTTCCCACTTTTCACAGCTTCTATGTTGGAAAAAGTGGAATAGATGCTTAATAAATATGGATTTCCATTTGAACACTATGGTGGACATTTACTAAGCTGAAATATGCCTAAATTAGGCGTATTTCAGATGCAGATGGTGGCGCAAGGCTTAGTTGTGCTGTTATCCGTGACTTCATCCCGCTCACACCAGTTCTAAAATTATCAGCGTGACTGGGGGGGCGGCAGGCCTCTCTTAGTCACCATTTTCGACGCCTTTTTTAGGCGTAGAAAATGATCTAAATGTACGTAAGACAGCTCGGAAACTATCTTACCTTTAGAACTAGCGCTGGATCCGCCAAAGTTATGGAAAGGCTGGCTCCTCTTCATAACTCTGGCAGATCCACCACCAGCTATAGGGCTTTATAAGACCAGTCTTAATAAATGTGCCCCTACGTATGTTTTCTCAATACATTTACACCAGATAATTGGCATAAATACACTGATAAATCAGCTCCATGTCTGCAGCTTCCCTCATGCAGTGTATTATAAAACTGTCTGCCAGCAGCCAACACTGGGGGGAGCTCAGTACAGGAATTTACACAGTTACTATTGCAATGGAAGCTCTAACACTCTCTTTGTGCTGAGCTCCTCCTAGTAGTGGCTGGATATAAATAGCATATTTTTTTCATTTTCATTCAATTTTTGTAATATACTTTAATTACTGAAATCATACATTTCGTTAAGCATGTGTGACTGGTGAGCCTGAGAATATTGCTTGTCTTTTGCACTTTCTCACCGACTAAACTCTTTCTGTAACGTAAAATAGTCACATCAAACTATCAGGCAAGACATCCACCATTGCTCACTGTCTGCAACTAGTTTCGCAATACCCTGGAAGAGCTTCCCAGCCATCCTAAAAAGGCAGAAACATTTTGCTTTCGAACATGTTGCGCACTTTGATTTGCTGTAATTTAACTTGTCAAGGTAGAATCCATTTGAACTTCTCGATAAAGATAGCGATCACTTTAATGGCTTGTTATTGTGGTTTATACTTTCATGAAACAGATAAGGACAGGATGACTCAGAGGCAATGACATAAGAGCTTCTACACTTGTCATGTAGTGAACAGAGAAGTGGAAGTGCACATACTATGGAAAAAGCTAATTGGACTGTAAATCACAGCAGCTCGAAAGTCAGTCGGACCTGCCAATTTGGGTTTGACTAGTTTGTGTGTATGGAAGTCTCCAGACTCTAAGGCCTCTTTCACACTAGCGGCAGCACGGATCCGGCACCTAAAGGGTGCTGATGGATCCGTACTGCCGCTGATACATGTGTGGAGCCGGAGCAGCGCTCCGGCCCCCACATTGGGACAAGACACAGAGAACATACATACACACACACAAACACATACATACTTACATACTCCAGCCCGGGACGCCGGCAGCTCGTCTTCACGCGCCTCCTGCGCGCAGTAATGACGATTCCCACAGCGCTCTCTACTGGGCACAGTGGGGAAACGTCATACCTGCGCGCAGGAGGCGCGTGAAGACATGCTGCCGGCGTCCCTGCCTGGAGTATGTGAGTATGTGTTTGTGTGTATGTGTGTGTATGTATGTATGTATCTCTGTAGCCGGATCCTGAATGACCCCCCATTGCAAGTCAATGGAGGACAGATCCGGATTACTGGTGTGTCACACCAAACGGATCCGTCCCCATTGACTTGCATTGGGGGTCATTCCGTATCCGTCTTGGTGCAGATGCCTGGACCGGAGAGCAAACCGCAGCATGCTGCGTTTTGCTCTCCGGTCTGAAGACGGAACGGAATGCTTTTAGGAGCGCTCCGTTGTCTTCAGTTCAGTTTTGTCCCCATTGACAATGAATGGGGACAAAACTGAAGCGTTTTTTTCCGGTATTGAGCCCCTATGACGGAGCTCAATACCAGAATAAAGAAACGCTGGTGTGAAAGTAGCCTAACCCATAACTCCCGGATCTGGCGGGACATTCCCAGTTTTCAATGGCTGTCCCACAATCCTGTCACGGGGAAGTATGTCCCGCTTTCTGGCAGATGTCCATGCTCCACGCTGCAGGTCTGGGAAGGGGGTGGGGCCAGCCGGGAGCTCCATGTATCATGCTGCTGCTGCTGGGGATGAGGTGAGTATGTGGAGGTTTTTTATTATTATTTTTACTGCCTGTGAAGGGGACACTTTACTGGGCATATTACTGTGAGGGGGCAAATATCTGGGCATAACTACTGTGAGGGGGCACATAACTGGGGATAACTACTGTGAAAGCGAGCAAATATCTGGGCACAGGTACTGTTAGAGGGCACCTATCTGGCCATAACTACTGAGAGGGGGTACATAGCTGGGCATATTACTGTGAGGGGGTGCATATCTGACCATAACTACTGTGAGGGGGCGCCTATCTGGGCGTAACCACTGTGAGGGGCACCGATCAGGCCATAACTACTGAGAGGGGACAGATATCAGGTCATCACTACTTTGAGGGGCACATAAGTGGGCATAACTACTGTGAAGGGAGCACAATGCTGGCATAACTATTTTGTGGGGGCATTTAGGGAACTGGGTGGGATTGGGTGTTTAGTTATGTTTTTGGAGGAGTTAGAGGCGTAGCCTAGTGTGGAAAAAAACTGCCGCCATGCTCTTTGCGCGCTGCACATATTGCCCCTTTTCCTTGTTTTCAAAATTTGGGAGGTATGCTCTAACCTGATAGATAATGGAATGATCAGGCATACTTTAGTCCTCAGGGGAGATAAATCACAGGTGACTAGCAGATCTTTATGGCGGGTTTACACACCCCAATAGTTTATAGATTATCCGGTTCAAATGTTCCTGCGAACGCTGGTTCCTGACAATCTGCCCGTATAAATGTGTCTCTGATCACCCAATGAACGAGCAAAACAATCGTTCATCGGGTGCTGGTCTGCTCATCAGGGATTATGATCCTGAATACAGCTGATAGGATATTCAGCTGAATCTCTGTAGGAATGGAGTTACAGTAAGATCCGTTGCACAAAAGGATGATGCGACACTGACCTGAAAGGGGTCGTGCAATGGCTTCAATTGATTAGCTAGCCTAAGGATAGGTCATCAATATCATATCAGAGTCTGACTCCCAGCACCCCTGTTGAGCTAGGAGCTCATCTGTTTGTAAAGGATGTAGAAGTTGCCGGGAGTCGGAACACTTCCAGCTATGAGAATAGGTCATCAGTATAAAACCCCTGTACAACCTCTTTATTTATGTTCTACAAAAAGTAGTGTCCGTCTTGGCGCCACCTAGTGGTGGAAGCCATTTTCCAGGCCAAATAGTCATTCCTCAGAACTCCGTCAATCAAGTCACTGGATTCTCTGACCTCACTGAATCCCAGGGCGATTTCATGTTTTTACAGACTCAATATTGCTTCAAAACACAAAATGTCGACAGAACATTTCCCCAGACACATTGTAATCTCAGAGCAACGATTTCCATCACAGCCAGATGCCCATTAATGGGATCTATGATTGTTAATGGAATGTAATTGCCGGTAAATCTCCATCTCTAAGATATTACACGGCCCGCCCTAAACATTACACTTCTCTGTTTTGAGTAAAATTCAGGAAATGGGAGACATTAGACCTTTTGTAAATGTAGGATATTATCAGCTCTTCTCACAGCACTAATTGCAAAGACTGGAAGCATTCAGCAGTAGACAGTGTGCCTGCCCTTCCTGCCCGTCCGTATGCATCCGAAATCAACCTCTACCCCTTTTTACTTCCTTTGTGACTCATCCAAGTCTCTTGACTATCCCCTTATGTCTACGTTCCAGTAAAAACAGCCAATACTGCCTACTTCGCCCATTTCTGCCTCACTTAGGTGTCTCCACTAAGTATGGACAATGTGAAGAGATTTCAAATGTAGCTCATAGAAGCTCCTGTTAGTGAAATGGCACAGTGAGAGAGGGGACGTTTATTAAAGGGGTTTTCAGTTTGCGTCAAAATCCTTTAAAATAATTATTTATGATGAAAGCTGTAATTTTGTAATATATTTCTATTACCTTTATCGCTCCTATCTCCCGTTCTGGGCTGTGCAGCTCTTTCTTATTTTCTGTGATGTTTTGTCCATTGGCAGGGCAGCGATAGGGGCGTGTCTATGTAAATAATTGTGTGGGAGGAGCTATAAACTAGCTGGACGTTGTTAGGGGCGGTGTTGGAGGTGTGGCAGAGGAAGGAGAAGTGCATCGTGGGTTTGGTTGAATACAACAGGAAGTGCTACATACAGGATGGAAACAAACCAGAGGGATTGGTCCAAAATGAGATCAGTGTAGTCCAGCCACCTCAGCTGTTTCTGTAACTCTGGCCACCCCAGACTGGTGCTTTCAAGGGTTATTACGATCTCAGCCATAAAAAGATAAGATGGGAATAACACTTTTATACAGGGGAGCACAGTATGACAACAGATCCAGCCTGCAGGACATGTTAAGATGACAATCAATGTATACACTCATATGCTGCAGCTTGTTGATGGTTTCCAGGTAGCATTAAACATTAAAGGGGTTCTCCAGGAATTAAGAAAATGAAAATACTTAAATATTACCTCATTATAAATATATTCCCAAATACCTTTAATTAGTTATAATGGCTCGTTTTGTCTGGGGAGCAATCATCAGGAGAAACAAAATGGCCGCCGTCCTGTTAGTACACACAAAACCTGTCCTAATCACACAGGAGGACAAGTTACTTCAGAGCACTGAGGTAAAGAGCTGCTCATCCTCCTCTCTGCTTGTCAGGGATTATGAGCCTGAATACAGCTGATAAGCAGAGACTTGAAGTATAGAAAGGAGGTGGGGATAATGAGCAGCAGCTCTTGTATACAGTCTCCATTACCACAGTCTGTCCTGTCTGTCCTCTATGTACTTCATGTCTCCTCATGGACTCCAATCCTACAGAGATTCAGCTGAAGATTTTATCATCTGTATTCAGGATCATAATCCCTGACAAGCAGAGCAGAGAAGAGGATGAGGCAGCTCTTTACCTCAGTGTTGTGAAGTAACTTGTCCTGCTGTGTTATTAGGACGGGTTCTGTGTGTACTAATAGGACGGCGGCCATTTTGTTTCTCCTAATGATTGCTCCCCGGACAAAACGAGCCATTATAAGTCATGAAACGTATTTGGGAATATATTTACAATAAAGTAATATTTACGGAATTTCATTTTCTTAATTCCCGGAGAACCTCTTTAAGTAGAATTTAAGTTACCCAGTTGCACTGAATATGCTATTTGATCTGCAGTTAGCATAGAGCAGGAGGAGCTGAGCAGATTGATATATAGGCTTATGGGAGAAAATTCATTAGAAAGGCAGGGCAAAATGCATATGACGTCCACGTGATGTCTGTGTTGCCTCCATTTTTTTGTGAACCTATCGACATGTTCTATCTTTTCAGGGACGGATATATGGATGCAGAAAGCACATGGATGTTTTATGTGTGCTTTCTGCATTCGTATGTCCGTTCTGCAAAAGACAGAACATGTCCTATTCTTGGCCACAAATGCAGACCACAGACTTATTGAAATCACTGGGTCCACAAAAAATGTATGCAATGCGGATGTCATCTGTACTTTGCAGATCCGTGTTTTGCAGTCTGCTAAATACAAACGGTTGTTTGAATGCACCACTTGTAATATATTGATCTAAATCCCTGTTCATTCTGGGCCTATGAGTGGTCCTTCTCAGCGACTGACCTCGTATGAGGGTGGATACGGAAATAACTGTCAGTAGGACAGCCCACTGGACTCCTAAACCCAGAATGAGCAGGGATTGAGATCAAGAAATTACAAAATATATTGAAACCTTCCTCACAAAACTATATATCAATCTGTTCAGCTCCTCCTGCTCTAGAACATGCTGCCTGTATACTTTACATTTTCAACATGACAGGCTCCCTTTAAGTAAAAATAGCAAAGATCTTTGCAAGTGAGTTAAAGGGCATCTGTCAGCAGTTTTGTACCTATGACACTGGCTGACCTGTTACATGTGCACTTGGCAGCTGAAGACATCTGTGTTGGTCCCATGTTCATATGTGTCCGCATTGCTGAGAAAAATGAGGTTTTAATATATGCAAATGAACCTCTAGGAGCAATGGGGGAGTTGCCATTACACCTAGAGGCTCTGCTGTCTCAACAACTGCCGCACCCGCTGCACTTTGAGTGACAGGACCAGGTGTGATGATGTTTTCAATTCCCAACCTTGTCAGTAATGACAACGCCCCTGTTGCTACTAGAGGCTCATTTGCATATTGTAAAACTTAACGTTTTCTTAGCAATTATTATTTTATGCACTTATATGTTATTAGCATCCAACTGTCCCCAATGGTGCTCATAATCTAAGTTCCCTATGTCTTTGGGAGGAAACCCACGCAAACATGGGGAGAACATACAAACTCCATGCAGATGTTGTCCTTGGTCAGATTCAAACCCAGGACCCGAGCGCTGCAAGGCACCAGTGCTAACCACAGAGCCACCATGTGGACACATATGAACATGGGACCAACACAGATGCCTTCAGCTGGCAAGCGCACATGTAACAGGTTAGCCAGTTTCATAGGTACAAAACTACTGACATATCCCCTTTAAGGCCCCCATAGAAAATTGGGTGTTGTTGGCTGAAGCCTCCTATTAAAGTGGAATCGGCTGACAAACTAATATGTATGGGGTACTCCTGACACTTACCCAACATATGATGCTGATATAGCCAATGTTAATAAAAGGATAAGCTTTATCAATGACTGCAAAAATAAACTACACCCCCCTCACCCGGTAAAAAAAAAAACCTGCTGCTGAACGTGGCTGGACATTTCACTGACAAGTACAGTACAGACAATTAGAACATTTAGCAAGCTTGAGTTTTTGCTTTTTTTTCTTGCTCTGCTCTTATTATCAATCTACGTCAAATGTAATCTGCCCTGAAGCTGGTTTACAGGCCGACAATAACCACAGGGTACATGGGAAATAGGAGGATTTTTAATTGAGAAAAAAAAATATTAAATAACATACTCCAAAAATAGAATTCCTGCCTGTCCGACGTTCCCCCGTCCTGTATTTGGTATCATTATGACAAACTGCTCAGGGAAACACAGAAGAAGAAACAGACAAAATATGAAGTGGTTTACTGTATACTGTCATACAACTAGACAGTGGAAACATCCCAAAAAAAACATGGCTTTACAAAAAGTCTAAAAATTAAGTAGAAAGCGCATAAAAGATACAATGAAGATAGATAGATAGATAGATAGATAGATAGATAGATAGATAAATAGATAGATGATAGATATGAGATAGATAGATAGACAGATAGATAGAAGATAGGAGATAAAGATAGATAGATAGATAGATAGATGATAGATATGATAGATAGATAGATAGATATAGATAGATATTAGAAAGATATTAGAAAGATATAGGTGCAAAAGAGGTGTGCAAAACCTTCTATGCTATCAGAAGGCATCTGTACCATCTCAAACAACCAGTCGCCGTATGGCTTAAAATCTTACCCCCAATCGTCATGTATGGTAGCAAAGCCTGGGTTCCAGATACATACCTAGACTGGTCTAAATGGGACTCTGGGCCATCAGGAATATTTCACCTAGAAACACCTTCCCTAGGTCCACCAAAGCACCTCAAACAGCACCTGCAGAGCAGAGCTGGGCAGATTCACACTATACCTTGCTGTCCAGGAGAGGGCGCTATCATTCAGGCACCATCTACTGTACATAGGAGCAGTCTATCACAATGCCTTGCTACACCAAGAAGCCCCAAGAAAATGATTGAAAACAATGCACAAGAAGAGAAAGCAAAGCAAAGAGGAATATAGCAGCGTCTGGAAGAATGATATACGGTAAGAACATCACAGAAGCCTGCAGAGGGAGCACAGACTAGCCCCACATCTGGAGAAACTACCCAACCCCAGAGAGCGACAGATCCTGAGCAGCTAGAGACTGAGAGCCCACAGCCTGCTCATGGAATCCGGGCAGCAGATTATGTCAGCAGTGCGACCAGGGGGCTGTGGAAGATGAGGCCGAATTGCCCCAAATAAGAGACTATCACCTCAGGAGACTGACTGATCTCTGCCCAGACTTCCCCTCCATGGAGGAGGAAGAGAGACTATCCATACTGCTGGGTCAAGAGGAAAACACAGCAGTCATAGTAGCACAATATATTACTGCCTGCCATAGACTGAGAGGAGCGTGATATGCCATGGGCTTCTATGCTCCCACAGCAGTCTGCCACCAAAACATACAGGACTGGGGCACGCTTTGGCGGATATCTACCGGCATTCCTTTTTTTCTGCAAAGCATATTGATTATATGATTCCAGGTAAATGAGAATATCACTTTTAAACTATAATAAACATTTATTAAAATCCTTGAAGGAAAAACACAAGTCAAGACACTCCCATTGAAGTCACTGTACCTGCCGCACAAAGCTGTTTGAGGTAGTATCAGAAGATGTGCTTCCATCCGACCCTTTGAACCGGTTTTTCCGTCTAGCTCCTTTTCCATAGGTCTGCAAATACACAAAAGGTTGTTAATTCGATGTACATTTTCTTCATGTATTGAACCTTTTTCTATCAATTACAGCACGTATGGAATATGTAGCATACATATTATGACTTTGAAGTATGCTGAAAGGTAGCGTTAATAATTATACTCCTGTATCTCACAAATCTGCAAAAATTGAATTTGTTTTGACAGCATTTAAAGGCTCAATTTGTTGATAAAACTGTTGACGTTATAGAGACATATCAAAAGTTTTGATGGGTCTCTGGGTGCTGAGACCTGCACCTGCACCGGAGCACCACAATTCCTTCATTCATGAATGGGGTTCTGTAAGACCCCATTATTTGCATTGTACTGTAATTTGACGCACATTTCAAAATCCACAGAAAAAGTCTGCAACTAATCTGCAAGGTCTGAACTAGGAATGAGCAAATCAATTCTAAATTAATTGGATTTGTTATGATTTTCACAAAAATTCATCCGCCAAACAAATCCAAATTTTTAGTGATTTTTTTAAATGAGGAATCACATACAAACTGTGCCCAGTGCGATTTTACTATGAATACTGGTGGGCAAAACCATAAAGGAGGAAGAAGATGGAGGATCAGATTACACTAGGGGAAAGTGGAATGGAGGGCTTTGCCATGATTGGCTTAGAGTCTGACAGACAGCCTGATCATCCAATCAGGGGCAGGATTCAAGGTCCTTTGCTTTTCAAGGTTCTATGCTTTTGCATATCATAGAATGCCATTTTATGTTCAGCTTGTGACCATGAAGGATGTGTTGTGTCAATGTCTGACAAAAAGCAATTGCAGACAAAAGCCAGTAATCTAGCTGTACTAAGGACCCTATAGGGAGAGAATAGGGAGATGTAATTGGGTAGATTTTAGGAATTTGATCAGAAAAAGCTTTGAGGGAGTGAGGTCAAAACCCTCCTTGCGAGAAAATAACTAATTTTGTCTATATATGAACAAACAGCCAGCTTTTTTTTTTGAAACTACAAGTTTCTACAGTTCATAGGTTTATTGCCAGCACCCCAATAGTATATATTCTGCTCCAAATACTGAACAGTTATGCATTTTTGTGCATGAGCATTTACAGAAAAAGCAATACTGCAAAAATTCAATTTTATACCCGTGTTAGGGCTTGTTCACATCACCGTTAGGGATTCCGTTCTAGCTTTCCGTTATAACGATGTTATTAATTAATTATTTAATAATTAAATAATGGAATCCATAGGACGGAAATCAAAACGGACACCTTTAAGAGGCATTCCGTTTTGATCCGTCATAATAGAAGCCTATGGGAAAGCATTACGGATCCGTCTGGTTTCCGTTATGCTGGACGGAAACCAAAATTCTGTCGACAGAAGGTGTCCGTTTTGATTTCCGTCCTATGGATTACGTTATTTTCCGTTGTAATGATAATAACGGAATCTCTAACGGTGATGTGAACGAGCCCTTATTGAACGCATTTTATTTTTACTGCAAAATTGCAATATTTTACCCGTGTTCGTGAACACATAGTTCAAAGACATTTTACTGTCAAAATTGCATTGTTATACGCATGTTAGTGAACGCATTACTGCACACACATTTTCCTGCAAAAACTGCATTAATAAAGTAATTTTTCAATACCAGTGTACAGTATGTTTGTAGAAGGATAGGGATATTTAATTGTGCCTCTAATTTAAATTACAGAAAAAAACACTTCCAATTTTACTAGTACTGTTTAACTCTTGGGGGTCAGGGCGATTTTCTATTTTTGTGTTTTTATTTTTCTCCCTGTCAGTTTTATGGTTTTATGGTTACCCATTTGGTGAAACTGACCTTTAACCTTCATTCTCCAGGTCAGTACAATTACAGTGATACCACATTTGTATAGTTTTCTTGTGTTCTTATACTGAAAAAAAAAACATTGTAAAACATTTTTTCTTTTTATTGCCATATCCTAACCCCCCCCGCCCCCCATAACTTTTTTATATTTACGTCTATGGAGCTGTATTACAGGAACTTGGTAACTGGGGATGCCACTGATACTCTGGGCTCAGGCACCAAATGCACCAGATCTAAGCCCAGATTGGCTGCCACTAGCTCTGTGCAGTGTGCAAGTATCTCCCATATGGCAGTTTTTCTCCACAGTGCCAGAAGACAAAAGCATAGTAGCTATGTGCAAAATCTACAAGATTAAAATAAGCTGTGGGCATTCAGACACAAACATAGGCACCACAGCTGTATTGAAGCATATGCACCAACATCACCCAATCCGGTGGGTAAATAAAAGTGGCCACCAGCCAGGGCAACAAGAGTCTCCTTCTTCTCCCAGTTTCCCTTGCACCAGCCAAGCTGCCTCCACATGCCCTGCAGTATCCTTGTTATTGTTATCATTACTTATAGCTTCTCCAGCTCAGACTACTCTTCCTCCTCCTAATTCTACTGCACTCCATCATCAGCCATCGATAACAGAATGTGTGGCCAAGAAAACTCTATGTGCCCAGCAATCTGCTGGTGCGCAAGCTTAAGTCTGACCTGGCCAAGTTGCTGGTGGTGCAGTTGCTGCCATACTACTTAGTGGATTTAACTACCTATAGGAAGCTGATGTGTGCGCTCAGCCTCTCTGGAAGAATACTTAGCTGGCATTATTTTCCCAAAAAAGCCATCCTTGCCTTGTACTGTCATGTGGCGGAGAACGACGACTGTTCCTTGCAATGGTCGTTCTGCAACAAGGTGCATGCCATGGTGGACACCTGGAACAGCTGTTACATATTCATTTCGGCACGTGGTCTTGGAAGGGGGAATGCCCAGACTGTATTTTTCTATGAGGTTAATCTTTCTGATATCAAACTAGATACATTTAATTTCCATTTACAAGCCACGATTGAAATAAATCTTGGTGGGTTGGTTCCCATGCCAACTATTTAGTTGGCATGGTCCAGTGGAGTAAGTCACTCATGGTATACTGGTGTGGGCTGAGCTGATGTCTGGTCTACTTATTTAGTGTTCTTCATGCAGAGTTATATTTGTATATATAGTTTAGTAGTTTAAAAAGTTTTTTAAGATTTAATAACTGATGACCTATCCTCAGGGTAGGTCATCAGTATCTGATCGGTGGGGGTTTGACACCTGGGACCCCCAACGATCAGCTGTTTGAGAAGGAATTGGGGCTATGTTAGTGCCGCTACCTTCTCCTTCCTCACCAAGCACAGCACCATACATTGGTATTGCAGCTCAGCCACATTCACTTATATGGGGCTGAGCTGCTCTTAGGCCACATGGCCAACGAACATGTCATGACTGGCCTGCAAACACCGCTGCTTTCTTGAACAGCTGATCATCAGGGATGCCGAGAGTTAGATCCCCACCACTCAGATACTGATGACCTATCCAGAGGATGGTAGATGGTATAGAGACTGTTGTTTAAGGGGTACTCTTTCTCATTATGGAGAGCACCTAGTATGCAGAGTATGTGTGTGCAGTATTGTAGGCCAGGTGATGCCCCTCTGGAGTTCTGGGAAATATATTCAAATTAGCTTTCCTAAGCCTATCTGATGCCAGCAGATGTGATAACCAGCATATATTCCCCCCCTCTCTCATTGGTTTGCATGAAATGAACCACGAAAAATTCTGCTTCATGTGAATCCGAACTTTTTGAGAAATTCAAACCAGTTCGAGAATACAGTTACAATGACCATGGGAAATCTTCACCCTGAAGCTGACCAGTCTGTACATCACAACATCATTTCCAGCTGCAATTACTTTACTATGCAAAAACCTATCAACATTCCATAGAGGATTCTAATAATTACTGTTGACTTTGGACAATTATTAAAATTCTTAGCCCCAAACATTCTTAATTACGGCATATACAGTATGTCAGAGGCATAAGGAATTTGCCTCTGAGGGCCAATGTTAAGAGAATTATTTTCTTTGGTTTAAAGTCTTGGTTTGTTTACTGTTAGATATTTTCCTAATTATTTGAGCTACAGTTATTTATCATATTTTATCACATGTATGTATATCTATTATATTATTAATACTACTACCGTAGTACTTCACAGTGTTATATTTCCAGAATATCGAGACATTTATACAGACCAATCAAACGATTCATATGTAAAGGAGAAAAATGAATCGGTAAGGCCGGGTTCACGTCACCGTTTCATTTCCTGTTCTCCTGATTGGTCAGAAGAACAGGAAAAAAAAAACAGAATCCTGTAAAAAAACTGATCCTGTGCAGCAGTTATGCACTTTTGACGTCCGTTTGAGCCATTTAAGTACTGTTTGCAGGACTTCTTTTCCATCTAAAAAAAAAAAATGGATCTCTGACGGAAATGGTTCAAACAGGTGCTAAATGTGCATAACTAATGCACAGAATCCGTTCCTGTTCTCCTCACGGATCAAAAGAATGGAAATGAAACAGTCATATAAACTTGGCATAAATCTGTTCCACTGGTTGGTAAATTACAAAATGTTTGAAAAATACATTATAGAAACAAATGGAGAAATATACAAAAATACCTTAGAGTACAATATTCTATTAAAAAGGTAGAAGAGCAACAAGCATTTCCCTTAACCTAAAAAAAAAAATCACAAATACAAATAAAATCATTGAGCTGTGTTCTCATCTGTCAAGTAAAAATGAAATTCAGGCAAATCAGACAAATATCTGTTTCTGTGACATCCAATTTGGCTATCATTACCACTGAGCTCCAGAACGGCAAATCTGCCTGGTCATACCGTTTGGTACATCCTGGAACTAAGGGCCCTTGCACACAACCGTATGCGCTCCGAGACGGCATAGATCACGGACATGGGAGCGCACAGCATCATAGATTACTATGATGCTGTGCACGTCGGGCCACCCGCAGGACTATTGTCCCGCGCTCATATGATCTCATGAGTGCGGGACAATAGTCCTGCGGGCAGCCCGACGTACACAGCATCATTGTAATTTATGATGCTGTGCGCTCCCGTGCCCGCGATCTATGCTGCTCCGGGACATATGGCCCGCTCACGGACCGTATGTCTCAGAGTGCATAAGGTCGTGTGCAAGGGCCCTAACTTACCTTTAAACATTAGAACAAAGGGTGGAGCACAACTCCTTACAGTACATCTTTAGAGCGGCCAGAGTTTAGATTTTCTGATACAGAGCTCCAAATCTTTTGCTTTGCCATAGAATTAAATGAGAAATTATTGGCTACCTGTGACGGCCACTAGAGGGAGCCTATGAGATTAAACTCCTGAGCTCCCTCTAGTGGTGGCTGCAGGTAGACAGACCTTTAACATTTATATCTATGCTGGGAAATGAGAGCTATGCATCAGAAACAACGGAGCTCCAACCTCTCTATGGATTTTCTAAGAAATGCGTCAGCATAATATTTTATTCCTACAGTACACAGATAGGGAAAAAAATTCTAAATTGGTGTCCAAGGAGAGGCGTTCGCATTCTGCCATCCGTTTCTACAAGCAGACAAGCTTGTTTATAGGAACAGCAACCAGCTCTGCAGCTTTCTCTGCACTGCATACCCAGACACCAGCTTTATGTCATAAAATGTACAAGTACTGTATATAAACACTCCACAGAGATGCTGATATAAATGTGAGCAGAGCAGACTGTTACTCTAGTAGGGAGGGAATATACAAGCCAGAAAGCGAACGTTATCTGAGGTTATATCCCCATCCTTTAAAAAGTCATCCCATGCATGCACTATGTAATCCGTAAGAAATGTGTAACCTTGAGCACGCGGAGACGTCGTGGGCACTGCCATGTACGCCAAGAGTACATTCTGAAATGGTTTACAGATGGGCCAACAGATTAATGAAACAGATGACAGATCATTAGTAATGGCAAATACTAAGGATGGGAACAGGTAGGTATCACTGATATTATAAGAAATTTGTCCAAAAATCATGATAAATTCTATAGTACCGACAGCGCACACAGATCTCATAACAAAGCTTAGTATGGGCTCCCCCTGCTCCACTAAGGTCTCTTTAACATAAATGTTAGAGCTCTACGACATGCTGTAACGACAAAGAAGAGCCTGCTGGAACTCTGGTAACATCCACGGCCTAAATTGGTTCTTTAAAAAATTTAATACAGGTATAATAAAACAATAATAAAACTAAACTTTTTTAAAAAATTATTTACAGCTTCCATTAATACAAGTGGTAATGTATACATTCTTAGGCACCAAGCTCCCCCTAGTGGTGGCTGCAGGCAGCCAGCTTTATAATATACTGTGTGAAGACAAGTGGGACATTTATCAATGTATGTTTGCCAGTTGTCTACTGAAGAAATATGGTTTTCAGAATGAGTTGAATAGAGTGGATTAGGCAGAGGACAACTTTTTGTTACAATTTTTTTTTAATTAAAATTTTTACTAAGAAAAAAATGAAATTTGTCAGAAATCTGGGGAGTCACACTGGGGAGTCCATGTTTGATGCATGCATATTGGGAAAGTAAGGCTGGTTTCACACTAGCGTTAGAGCTCTCTGGCAGACTGTTCCAGCCAAAAACAGTCTACCACAACTCACTCGAATCAGCATAGCCGGACGTTACTGCGTAATACGTGAATATATATAAGGGCTCACCCCTCGTACTATAGATAGCCTTAAAAATCTGGGTGGTGGAAATATGCTCCCAGTGCTCAGGGGCTATAGAACTATGAAGAAATATATAATCACCTCTGAAGGCCTAAATAGGTTGTTTAAAATATTTAAAGAGGCTCTGTCACTACCTCCTAACCTATGTATTAAAATACATAGGCGGGTAGTGGCCTCACAATGAATTCAAATCATACCTGTAATTCCCTCGTAGATGCAGCAGTTGATATGTAATTTGAAGTTTAAAAAGTATGCAAATGAGCCTTCAGAGCACCGGAGGGCGGGCTTTTCCCTTCTGAGCACCGTATCTTCACCAACTGCGCATGCCTGGGACATCGTTCAGATGCGCCGAACGGTCTAGCGCTGTCAATCATAAAGGATAGGGGAGTTTCACTGGAGGGCGTGCCTAGGACCCGGGAGGGCGGTGAAGATACGGTGCTCAGAAGGGAAAAGCCCGCCCTCCGGTGCTCCGAAGGCTCATTTGCATACTTTTTAAACTTCAAATTACACATCAACTGCTGCATCTACGAGGGAATTACAGGTATGATTTGAATTCATTGTGAGGCCACTACCCGCCTATGTATTTTAATACATAGGTTAGGAGGTAGTGACTGAGCCTCTTTAATAAAAGTATAATAAGACAGTAATAAAATAAAATAAGAGCAGTTACAACATAATCTCAAATATATGAGGAGATATAAAAAGACAGACAATGTAGCTGCCCTTTGCGCTTTGAGCAAATACTATTTATCACTTTGTAGGTAAATGTTTATCTTACGAACACCTAGTCCTGATAAGGTAGTTGTTTGTGGCCAATATACTGTATATCTATTGTGGTATACATCTATGTCCACTTCTTATTTGCTAGTATTTTCCTTAGAATGGCATGTATATTTTTATTTTAAATGAAGAAAAAAGTTCTTGCCATTAAAAAAAAAATTCTCCATGGATGTTCCTTATGGTAAGATGTTGAATGCACACAGTGGACAATATATATATATGAGACTCTGCCAATCCTGAATTCCAGCAGTATAAATATAACAATTATGGGGTCATTTATCAAACTGGTGTAAAGTAGAACTGGCTTAGTTGCCCATAGCAACCAATCAGATTCCACCTTTCATTTTCCAAAGGAGCTGTGAGAAGTGAAAGGTGGAATCTGATTGGTTGCTATGGGCAACTAAACCAGTTTGATAAATGACCCCATTAGTGTTTTGCTTTGAGACAGTTATTAGACAGTTATGTGTTTTTGACCCAAACCGGGTTCGATACTACACATTTTAGGGTATTCAAATTCTTTTACACTTAATTCAATGCGTCAATCAGTACTTGTGGAGTTGGTGTGAAATTGCAACCTGACACTATTGCTCTTTTACCCTTGCAGTTAATGTTACAGTACAGTATGTCTGTATTAAGATTAGTATATATTCCTGATTAAAAATATAACAAAAGATGCTTCAATGTGAATAAACAAACTGGATTTGTCTATCAATTGCTCTTTACTATTAGATTTCAGGGGGTGCACCTAGCCTTTCTGCTGTCTGAGGCGAAAATTGAAACGGTGCCCCCCTCCAGACCTACTGTTAAAGGCATACTGTGATACAGTTGACCATAGAGAGATGAGCACTTCCACAATGGATGCGTTCATTTCCCATGACCCTGCCACCGCCGCCACTTGTCTCCAGTTTATGCAGCTGCTTCACCTGGCCTCATTGAAGGTGCTCCCTGGAGACAGTTTATCTCTTTATTATATATTTTTATTTTTGATAAACATTTGTATTGTATACTGTGTTTGGACTTATACCATTAATATTATTGATGTAATCTAAGGTATATTTTGTATTATTTTATTTTTTATATTAATGCATTAGTTATTACAATTCCAATATACATTTGTCTACCAAGTGATAAATAGTATTTGCTCAAAGTGCAAAATAGCACAAATAGCAACTACATTGTCTGTCTTTTTATATCTCCTCATATATTTGAGGTCATGCTGTAATTGATCTTATTTTATTTTATTACTGTTTTATTATACTTGTATTAAATATTTTAAACAACCTATGAGAAGTGATTATATATTTCTTCATAATTGTATAGTCCCTGAGCACTGGGAGCATATCTACACCACTCGACTTTTTAAGGTTATCTATAGTTCAAGGGGTCAGCCCCTATATATATTTATATATTACATGGTAACATCCAGCTATGCTGATTGAAGAGAGTTCTGGTAGGTTGTTTTTGGCAGGAACAGCCTGCCAGAGAGCTCTAACGCTAGTGTGAAACCAGCCTTACTTTCCCAATATGCAGGCATCAAACACTCCCAGGCAACATGGACAGCAAGGGGTGACTCCCCAGATTTCTGACAAATTTCATTTTTTTCTTAGTGAAAGAAATTTTAATTAAAAAATTGTAATAAAAAGTTGCCCTCTGCCTCACCTACTTTATTCAACTCCTATTAATATAGTGCTCATTCTGAAAACCATATTTCTCCATGTATTTACAGCAGACAATTGGCAAACATTCATTGATAAATCTCCCACTTGTCTTCACACAGTATATTATAAAGCTGGCTGCCTGCAGCCACCACTAGGGGGAGCTTGGTGCCTAGGAATTTATACAGTTACCACTTATATTAATGGAAGCTGGAAATAATTTCTTATCAATGATCTCCCCCTACTCGTACTGTGGCTGATGGAAAAAGTGGTTGTTTTATCTTGCGAACAATAGAAATAGCTCAGTGCTGGGCCCTGCTTCCCCGGGGCCCCATAGCAGTAAACTGCTTCTAGGTGAAAATATCTCTAGGATATAGTGCCATAGGGAGGAACCATACAAAGTTCCTACAGCAAGTATACTAGTACGTCACAGTGTTCAGCTGTGGGTATGGGCCTGTTAGAGGGTTGGAAGAGATCACCCCCCTCTTAAAAACAAGATCTATGTCCTTGAGTTATGCCATTAAAAGGGTTGTCTCATCTGATATACAGTATTGGTGGCATATCGCTTGGATATGCCATTCATGTCAGATGGCTGTGGGACCCACATCTATCTCAAGAACGGGATCCCCAAAGTGACCATAGAAAACAGTCGTTCTAGCGCAGCCACCCTCCATTCATTTGTATGGGAGTTCCAATTTCGTCTATTTCCAGCAGTCCCACAGAAGTGAATAAAGCAGTGGTGGCGCTTGCACAGTTCCCTCTCTATTCAGGCCTGTAAGAGAGACCAGGCCAATAACAGCAGACCACCAATCTGTGTGAGGTAAGTACATTCTGCCCTGTTTTAGTTAGTTCTGTGACTGACTCTCTCTTTCTACCATCCTAGAGGGAGTTGCTACATATATCACTCAAAGGGCAAACATGCATTGCACAAGGACTGCCCACAAGCCCAAGCTGTTTTAAGTACAGCCAGGTAACAACCAATATGGCCACCATTACATCTCCTATAGGAGTCATCACTCAAATGTCCCAGATTACACAATGACAATGCATACAGTGCCACATCCATGATCATAACACTGTCATAATTCAGCAGAAAGATCACAATACTCCCTTTTCTATGCACTGTTTCTCTGGTAGAAGTAAGGTAGCTATCCTATGAGTAAATTTTCAACCCTTTAAACAAGCCTTTGAGACATGATGTAGATAATAAGTAAGCCAGCACCTCATCTGCAGGCAGCTGTTTTGCGGTGATTGCCTCTCATCAGTGCAGATCAGAGAGTACCCACTCAACTGGGTGAGAGGCCTAAATCAGGACTTGGGGAGTACTATCTCTCCTTGGAGAGAGCTCCTTAATCATCATGAGGAGTCGTATAGGCCATACATGCTCCTCTGGAATTCTGGGAAGAAAGGGATGCAAATGAGCTGTTAACAAAACCTGCCTCTAATGCCTCCGTATGTAAGACAGCTATTCTATAAGTCAATATTCGACCCTTTAAACAGGCCTTGAGACCTGACTTGGATAATAAATATGGCAGCATCTCATCTGAAGACAGCTGTTTCGAACATTGACTCATAGGATAGCTGCCATACATCTGGTGGCATCAGAGGCAGAGATTGTTAAGAGCTCATATACATCCCTTTCTTCCCAGAATTCCAGAGGAGCATGTATGGCCTATAGGTATCCTCATACCGACTACCGTCATTCTCCATAAGAAGAGACAGTGCCCCCAAAATCTGGTAGAAGTAAAAGGAGGCAGAGAATGACCTTTATGCATACCATACCATATATCTGTAATTTGCTGCCATTACTGTGTTTGCCCCATTAAAACGGTCAAACTGTGTCCTCCCCATACAGTAGGAACTGTGCTGTACTCCCTGAGAAGCGCACTGAGGACATCTACTGGCAGCTTTATGTATTAAAGGGGTCCTCTGAGTTATATATATTGATGACCTATCCTCAGGATAGGTCATCAATATCAGATCGGCGGGGGTCCGACACCTGGCACCCCCGCCGATCAGCTGTTTGAAGAGGAGGCGCACGCCGTATCAGCGCTGCCTCCTCTTCACTGTTTACATGCTGGCCGACATGGGGGTAGTGGTGAGTAGGTGTAATTACACCTCACTGCCCCATTCATTTCTATGGGAAGAATTGCTTCCATAGACTTGTATGGGAGCGATTCTTCCCATTGAAATGAATGGGGCAGTTGGGTGTAATTACACCTGCTCACCACTACCCCGTGTCGGCCAGCATGTAAACAGTGAAGAGGAGGCAGCGCTGATACGGCGTGCGCCTCCTCTTCAAACAGCTGATCGGCGAGGGTGCCAGGTGTTGGACCCCCGCCGAACTCATATTGATGACCTATCCTCAGGATAGGTCATCAATATATATAACTCAGAGGACCCCTTTAAGGGAAGGTCTCTACTGAGGTGGAAGTACTGAGTCCCACCCAGGCTGGTGAGGACATTCTTGTTGACTACAAGGGGCAGCGTTGGAAAGATCTTGCTGTTTAGACCAGGGATGCCCAACCTGTGGCCCTCCAGCGGTTGCAAAACTACAGCTCCCAGCATGCCCAGACAGCCTACAGCAGAGCATGGTGGGAGTTGTAGTTTTACAACAGCTGGAGGTCACAGGTTGAGCATCCCTGGTTTAGACCATGCAGCACACAGACCAAGAATATCTGAAGGAACTCCTCATGTGCTGGCATAAAAATGACGGGCCACCTGGAGTGGTTGCCAGCTAGTCAGTGGGGGGTGAGAGATGTTTGCCGATTGACACACCACCCTTGGGACCTAGTGAAAGGTTGGAGCAGTGACAACCATCGACCCTGCAAGGTACGAGACACAAGGTCAAACAACTGCATATTTAAAGTGAAGTGTCCTAGTGACCTGAGTGAAAAGCCGGTGGTGAGGCTGCTTCTCCATCATCAATGGGTGCTGAGTTCACCAGTGCTAGGTAGTGGCTGGCCATCACCTATGCCGCAGACTTACTGGGAAGCGAGCTCTGGATAACTGGTGCAACCACTATAGCTGCAGTGGTATTCTGTGAGGCAGAAAGGGACCTTCAGAGGCACAATGCCCTCAAAAGAACATTTGCCCAACTTTACATGGATATATTACCAGCTCCTATTACACTGCAGCTGTAAGTGAGTAAAAGTTTAAAAAAAAATTAATAAAAATTATACAGATTAGGTATAGTTGTAATCATAATGACCCACAAAAGAAATTTAACTTGTCGTTTTTATCATACCATGAATGCTATAATAAAGAAACCTAAAAAAAATACATTTTTTTCCATTTCCACCCCACAAATATTTTTCTTACAATTTCGCAATACAATATATCTATATCTACAGTTTTCAAACCAGCACCTGGAGCGGAATACTTTTGTAATTGCATGTCATTAAATATTCACAGTTATTCACTGAAATCTATCTGTATAGCGCCACCTGCTGTTTAGTCTTTTTCTAATTTCTCTGTCCTGATCACTGAGACGGAAGCACATGCTCAGTTCTGTCCTTCAACTGCCACGAGCTGCAGCAGAAAGGACATACCCCCTGAGAAAGGACATGCTTCCTGAGCTGCCAGCTTGAAATAAATCTAGCAGAACAATTGAAGCAATGATCGGGGAGATCTCAGGATCCATGTGAGGTACAGGGCTGGTTCTAGCTTTTTTTTAGAAAGAGACTATAGAGCACTATATGATGTCTGATTTTTTTTTTTTTCCCATTAATCATGGAATAACCCCTTTAACTGGTAAAACATTACACCACCCTAGACCACCCATTACATACCACCAATCTGCATTGTGTCAATTCCTCATTAATTCCTCCTGGTAATGTATTAATAGAGTGACAAATGTGTGTCATCATTTGGACAGATTCCTACGCACTTGGACACTTAAATATATACCATATTTTTTGCTTTATAAGACGCACCTGTTGATAAGACGCACCCCAGGTTTTAATGGAGGAAAATAATAAAAAATATTTTTCATCAGACCTCAGATCAGACCCCCATATCAAATCCTCAGATCTGACCCCCAAGACATTAACTCACACCCCCATAACAGGATATCACATCAGACCCCCATATTAGAACATTACATGAGACCTTCATATCAGACCCTCATCAGACCTTCTTCAGACCCCACATCAGCCCTCCGTTTGAGCCCCCCATACTAGACCCCCATCAGATGTCAGATCAGATCTTAAAATAAAAAAAAATTACCTCTCCTGCGCCGCGGCTCCGCTCCAGGTCCTGCAGTCTCTTTAGAAGTCATGTTCCTTTGTCTTCTCTGGCCGGCACTGCACAGTCACCTGACTGCGCGCAGCGTTGGGTCATAGTTCTGCGACGGGACAGTGTGCCAACGGCACCCAGGAAGGAAGACCAGGGAGGGCGCTCACAGTGCTTCACTCCCCTCTCCCGGCACCTAATGCATACTAGTGAGCACTTCCATTATTGAAGCCCACTAGTATTCGCTTTATAAGATGCACGGCCATTTGGGGGGAAAAAAGTGCGTCTTATAAAGTGAAAAATACAGTAAGTCCTATTTGTCCAGCACTATTTTATCTGAGCAGGATTCAAGGACGTATGTGAACAAGTCCTTAAAGTATAGTGGTAGAGCTCATATATAGGCTGTAGGTTGCTATGGCGTTTAACACATAGCACTACATTATACACTGGTGGTAACCACCCAGACTCAGTAACACATAAAATGCATTCACACATATTCAAACTCAAATATATGTATAATTTAAGTAGAGTTTGGTCTTCTTCATCCACTGGATCATAGAAAAAATAGACATGAAATAGTTCTGCCTTCAAAAATTCCTTGTTTGCTTTGACAACTGGTGCACTTGTTACGCAGGGCCTTCCAGAGAGACGGTAACACACTGCAGATCTCTCCGCTGCAGAGCAAACGAGTGCAGATGCTACTTAAAGGGGCTATGCTATGATTGATGCAAAATCAGACATCATATAGTACATGGCAATACCTTAGAACCAGCCCTGTACCTCACATGGATCCAGAGATCTCCTCATTCATTGCTCTCTTAGATTATCTACAGCCTGGCAGCTCAGGGGGTGTGCCCTTTCTGCTGCAGCTCTCTCACTCTCTGTAACGGACAAAAAAATAAGGAAAATAACAAACAGCAGGTGGCGCTATACAGATACATTTTATTGAATTGCTCACTGGTTGAACTAAATTTTTTATTACATGCAATTACAAAAGTATTCAGATCCAGGTGCTGATTTGAAAAATTCTGAATATGTTTCATGACACAACCCCTTTAACAACTCATAACCTGATGCAAAGGAGGCTAAGCCCAATCTAAAGATGCACTCCTCAAGTTCAACTAAAGAGGGCAAAGGAAGCTACAAAAGGAGCCATGAATTGCACAGAACACTAACAACACAAGTGCTCATTAAAGCTATGTCTCATCAAGCAGACTGCTCTATAAAGTGAAGCTGGTCCAGCAATCGATCGGCCACTGGTCCGGCTTCAAAATTGCAGAAGCCAAACATTTTCCCTGCAGTGGCCACTACAGGAGAAGTGTAGTACTACATGCTGGTCATTGAATTCAAATGATGACCATATGGATGGGCCAAGTCCACCAATGTGAGAGCTACTTTCTGTTGCATCTCTACTCTTGCTTGTGGAAGGGACTCCCTACATACAAGCTGATGTCTATATGACCAATAGGTGATATAGAAAGGGTCGGTTCTGGCTAGATAAACAATTGGTGGCCCAGTGGCATTAGCTATAGGCATTAAATTATAACCAGCACGACTGCTCACCTCATACCTTCATGGCTTTAAAGAACATGGCTACATTTAAGCACCTTTTACATTTATCTCTACTTTACATATAAGAATGTGATAATTTGTAATAATGTATAATTTGCATTACTTATCTTGTACTAATCCTAAATTACAACCAGTTGTGTACTCCAGAGCTGCAATCGCAATTCTGCAGACTACAGGCTCCTCTGCCATCCAAGACTGCCTGAAGCATACTGTCCATTTGGTGGCCCAAGACCCTTGGATTGGCCAGCACTGCTCACGTGAACAGGGATGGACAAGCAGAAAGTGTACTGGGCTACAGAAGCATTGCATGCACCAGGTAGTCTCAGAATCTGCGCAGCAATCTTGGATGTTGGAAGAGACGCCCAAAAATTGGTGGATCTGCAACTAAATAGATAAAATGGAGGGTGCCTGTAAGTCTTCTGTTTCCCGGTTAATGTGAATTATTTTTGTTGAAAAGAGGATTGTTTCCACTAAGCTACAAAAAGGTGATCCAAAAAATGCATACTTTGGCTGAGTATACTGTACAGTGCAAAATATAGACTGTGTGTCTGTCCGATGGACTAAGCTTTGCCCTAGAAATACTGAAATCAGTGCTTCTAGAACAGTGCAACACACAACTGCAGCATCTTACTCTTGTGTGCCTATATCTCACAATGAAATTCTTGGTCAGGATGGCCATTAGCAGTGTGTGTATAGAAACAGTGGGTGGAGAAGTAGCATGCAGAGAAGTAGTGTATAGAAGCTGTATTTAAAGGGGTATTCCCATCTCACAAATGTAGTTTGTATAGTTAGATATAGGCATATCAGTATTATTACTAATAGAATGTATTTATATAAAATGTACTGTTTAGAAGATTTTCTTATTTGTATTTCCATTGTCCCACACACATCAGTCAGGCCGTTGCCCCTAGTTACGGCAGCCGCAGCCATGTAGTAGTGGTGGTCGGCTTGCTCTTGTTCAAATTCGCTCTGAGGTAACTGCTGTATTGTGAACGCACATTACATGATCATGAGGAGACATATCTTAGGATACTTTCACATCTGTGTTTTGGACACTACCAGTCCAAAATGCAATGGTCAGGATCCGTCCAAAACGCAGACTTTATAAACGGATCCTGCTCCATAGAGATGAATGGATCTTGGAACAGGATCCGTTTCTCTGCGTTTTGGAAGCGCAGACAAAAATGCTACAACCCTAAGATGTGTCTCCGAATGATCATGTAATGTACATTCACAATACAGCAGTGAACAAGAGCAAGCCGGCCACCACTACTACATGGCCACGGTGGCCGTAACTAGGGGCAACGGCCTGACTGATGTGTGTGGGAAAATGGATATACAAACAGGGGAATCTTCTAAACGGTACATTTTATATAAATACATCCTATTAGTAATAATATTAGTATGGCTATATCTAACTATACAAACTACATTTGTGAGATGGGAATACCCCTTTAAAGGAGCAGTGTGTAGAAAAACAGTGTGCAAGGAAGGTATATGAATGGGACTGGGCTGAACCTAAGCCATGTGACTGATGAAAGTCACGTCACATGGCCTAGGAAGAGGCCTTAGCGCTCATTGAGCGCTACAGCCTCTTCATGCATCTGATTAGCGGGGGTCCTGGGTGTTGGACGCCTGCTGATCTCATATTGATGAACTATCCTAAGAATAGGTCATCAAAATGATAATCCTGGAAAACCCCTTTAACCCCCTAACTGTTTTGCTGGAGCTCCAGCAGCTGGAAAAGTAGCTAACTGGAAGGGTGAGGACTGCTTTAGATGCTGCTACCTCCTGAATGGTAGCAGCTAGAAACATGCAACTGAGCTTGTTTGAAAGCAGACATTCCAATCTTTCAGACAATACCAAAAATAATATGTTCAGGACAGAGAAAGATAGAAATCGGGATGCTGTGAATGCAGCTGAAAGTGAAAGTAAAAACAGGTTTTACGCACGATTATTCCTGACTTGAGCTGTCATGTTGGACTTTTATGAAAGCCTGGACTGTCAGCTTTCAGACAAGAGCAAATGCATGTTTCTAGCTGCTACCATTGAGGAGATATCACCATCTAAATCATCCCTCCCCCCTCCAGTTAGCTACTTCTCACACTGCTGAAGCTGGACTCGGGCAAAACAGTAAGGTGGTTAACTGTTGCTCATCCACGTATAAGAAGCACCTGGTCCAAAATAATCTAATGGAGCATTCTGTACTTTTCCCTGAGCACACTATATACAGCATTTTTAATGAGTTATGCAAGACCTCATTGAAAAGCATTAACACTGCTTTCATAATACCAAACACCACATAAGACCTCATGCACATGACCGTGCCCATATTTCTGTCAGCAAGCAATGGATTTGCAAGATCCGGATAACTTCTGTGTGTATTCCATATTTTTCTCACTCCCATCAATAAAAATCACAATATGGACAAGAATAGGACACGTTCTGTAATTGTAGAACGGCCACACAGATACGCAAAAAATACAGAAGTTAGCACAGCCCCATAGAAAAGAATGGGTCGGTGTGATATATCCGCAAAAATGTCTTATACTGACACAAGATTTTACAGCACAAACTATTACTAGACTGTTCTAGCTAAGAGCTTGGGTTTATCTATTATCCTATTATTTGGGCACACAGGCATCAGCGGTAGATGCTAGGTTTTTGATCTTCACATTCATAGGGTTCATTGCTAATCTAGAACGTGTAGAATGGTTTGTACAGTCAGATTGTGATTAGATTGGTCTGAACTGGTATTGACCTGGGACTGTCTGATTTCCCACTTGCTCGCTGTTCTGCGACTTGTAATTGCCCCCTGGTTGATTATGCCTACTGACCTTTTGGTAATGCTCTCCCCCGTTTTCCCTACTTGTAGTGCTCTGGAGCAGGGATACTTTGAAGTCTGGACATTTGTCCTTATTTCCCCAATGCAAATTAACCAACTCCTTACTTTATTTCACTTTAAAGGTTAATTTCCACTGAATTATACTGTTTAATACTGATATATATCCTGTTCATTTGCACTGTGTTTGTACAGAACTATGGAAAGGGTTAATGAATACTCAGAGACTTTTGGGATTTTCTAGCTAATAATGAGAAGCTATTCATTTTCCATAGGGTTTAAAGAAGAGCATGTTTTGGAGGGAAAAAGCCAGACTTGTTTACAACCAAAACCAGATAAACTGACTTTTGAATGTCCTGGTGTTATTATGTCTGATAACCTGTTTTTTTCTGGAAAAAAAACTGCTGTGTCATTGCCATTGATCATTATTGAAGCTCTAATGCAGGTCTACGAGAGACGGGAGTCTTTCTCCACTCCACGCCTCCCACTAGAAGGTTCTAGTTTGGCCAGAAACTGTATAATAAGAGAGCAGTCAAAGTCTCTAGTGTTCTGCAGTTAGTAAACTGTACTTAGAGGAAGAGTCTCATGCCAGGATGCATGAGAGACCAGAAGAAGACACTGAGATGGGGATACTGAGCCACAGATTATGGGTCACCAGCCCTGTGACCAAGGAGCTAGCTGGACTACTGAGCTGCAGAATGTGGGCCTCCAGCTTTTGGCCAGGGTACCAGCCTTCTGAGGAGAGAAAGAGAGGGCCAGCTAGCCAGATAGGTCTAGTCTTTAGAACTCTTCTTCTGCCAGGGAGGAGACTGGAGAAGCCAGCCCAGTGCCTCACCTGTATTGTTTTGCACCTAAGTTCTTCCAGTAAAGAGGCGCATTGTTTTACTACAGACCCTGACTCTCTGGGCTTATTTCCAATTGGGGTGAACCACACTTTACCATCCCTTCCAAAAAGCAGCAGCAAGTGGTAATACCTCAACAGTGTCTGGGGGAACCAGTGTAGCGTTGGGGCCACCCCAAACATGGCCACTGCATACTAGCGTGTGACGACACTGCAGATTCAACCTAGGCATTGACAGCAGCGAAGACCAGATCCCAGTACACTGGTAAAGGGTTAAACCCGGTATCCATTAGAGCTGATTGTTACATTGTAAAAATGTTTGTGAGTGTGGCCTGACTGATGTAGGTAGAACAAAAGAAAGAAAGGAAGGAAGAAAGATAATAGATAATAAGATAGAGAGATAGATATTAGATAGATAGAGAGATAGATAATGCAAAAGCAAAGGAAAACAGCAGCACAGTCAATTTAAGGTAGTTGGGTGCAATCCCTCTGGGAAAACGGGCAAAATTTCACTAGTGGATCCAAATTCAAATGATGAGGCAGCACTCCAGATGAGATGAAGTGTTAGACCCATTTATTCCCCAAGTAGCAACGTTTTAGCTCAGCACAATGAGACCTTTGTCACGCAATGAGGTAGTGCCATGTGTGGCTTTAAGTACTCACATACATTATTACTAGTTAATTGGTGATATAATTGACATAATGTGACATAATAATGTGAAATAATAAAGTGGCATAAACAATAAAAGCATGATGCACAATGACTTCAGGCCGTCCGTCCTATCCAGCGTGCCTGACGGCCACAACCGCGTGTCAGCAGGGTGCATGGTGACATCAGATGCAATTGCTTTGCCAGGGGTTGGAGGCCATGACAACAGGCCCTCAGTGCGCCTGCTCCAGCTGTCAAACGCATCAGGAAGGCATATGATAAAAAGATCACCTTGCTGAGTAGTATACAGTAACATCTTACCTAAGATTCAAATGTCACTCACCAACCCACCAGGACATCCCATAATCTCCGGTAAGGAACCTATTTTTTCCAAAATTGACATCTTCCTTGACAGACTACTATGGACATACCTAAATCCTTCATTCGTGACACCAGTGATTTCCTGGACAAGATCTCATGAGTCACTCTCCCCCCACACACCATCTCAGCATCCTTTGACGTAACAAGCCTCTACACCTCGAACAATCATGACAGAGGTGTGGAGACTGGAAATGTTTGGAGACCAGAAATTATTCCAGTGACTGCAAACAGTTCATCATCAGTTTACTCAATATTGTCTTGCAGTATAACTACTTTGCTTTTAAGGAGGACTACTTTATACAACTCCGCGGCACCACTATGGGATCTAATGTGGTGCCCATATATGCCAATATAGTCATGTCGTCTCTGCCAAGTACTATGGTGGTGGAGATATATAGACGACATTTTTATTATTTGGTCAGGTTCTGCTGCTACACTCACTGACTTTCACATGCCTACCTTAACATTATTGACAGGGATGTCAAGTTCACACTCAGGTCTTCTACTGTGTCCAATTTCTGGACACAGCAGTCAGTAAAATTGGCGACAGACTATTAAGATTTGATAGCTGTCGCTCCCGGTCTACCATTAATTCACTTCCGTACAGTCAATTTCTCAGGGTCAAACATATCGTTCAGGATCCAAACATATTTCCATTTAGGATCAAGGAGATGTCTGAAAAATTTCTCCTAAGAGGTTACCCCAAATGAATGATACAGTCACACATAGCTAAGATCCAATTCCATGCTTGACCTAATCTACTTAGCAAAAAACACCACTCACTAGAATTCCTTTTGTCTCAACCTTCTCAGAACACAGTGGCCAGATCAACACATTATCAGGAAGCACTGGCCAATAATTTCCTGTAATTTACACCACATCATAGAGCTGTCCACCCACCCCTCATGTCATACCTATGTCCACCAAATCTCCGTGACAGATTGGTGAGAGCAGACATTCCTACCAAAAAAGTCACACAATCATACATTGGCACTAAATTTGAGTGAACCTGCCTTTTTTGGGTTCGGGGTTTAAGTGAATTACGTAATAGATTCCATTCTCATGGATGCCACATAATACAAGTGTATGGCCAGCGAGGGTTTTGCTATGCTGGCCATATACTTGTATTATGACGGCATGCAAAACGGAATGCCTGCATTGAATTACATGATGGATTTCGTGAGAATGGAATCCATTATGTAATTCACTTAAACCCCAAATTGAAACCTGCCAAAAGACAAGTTCGCTCAACTCTAATTGGCACTAAAAAAACTAGGCTGCTACCCTTGTCTTAGTTGTGTTAACTGCTCCTACATGTTGAAGGGCAAGTCTTTCACACACCCGACTTCAGGTACATAACATGACATCGGACACTTCCTGACCTGCAACAGTACCTATGTGATTTACCTACTTCAGTGCCCATCTAACCTGCTCTACGTTGAGGAGACCACATGTGACCTGAAGACTAGGTTAAATCATCATAGGAACACCATTAGGCAGAAAAGGAAAGACCTCCCAAACATTTTACTAAAATGGATCATAAATTTAGTATCCTAGCTTATGCCTCACCTCTGAGAAGGGGTAGAGACGGGCAACCTATTCTGAAGCAGAAAGAGCTGCAATGGATCTACCGTCTGCAGACTCTAAAACTCAAGGGTCTCAACTTTGAATTTAAATGGGATCTGTACGGATAATGGAAGAGTTTCTCCGGGAAATCTGTGAAGGCTTCTCTTGAAAGTCTGATCTGCTGTGTTGAACCAATGGTTATGCCATGTTTATGTACTACTAATTTTTATGAGATAGCAAGTGCTATTTAAGGTTATGTGACAACCATGACTGGTTCCCTTTTTTTCCTTCTTTATAGAAAGAAAATAATTTTGTACATCTTCTACGACTTAACCTCATTGGTTCCTGATTTGACTTGCACCTTAGGTCTGTTTTTTCGACATACGTAGAATATCGCCATGCTATAGGTGTCTCCCAGGACTAGGTGCCTAGTACTCAGACAGTGCACCCAGGACTCCACAAGACCCTGGATGCCCTCAATGTATCCCTAACCCAATAGGTGTAATTTTGCACCCTATATTGGGTCATCAAAGTGTGCCCCATCATAGCTCTGTATAGTGAGAGCACTTGGTGGAACCACTGATACTGGCCACCTGCACCTTATTCACCAGGTGGTCACAGTAGAAGAGGGGATGACACCCCTCCAAACTGTGCCCCACCACTCATAAATAAACCCTCCCTTTAGGACTGATATAGCCAGCCTCAGCACCTAATCCCTGAGCGACCCCCTAGTCAGCGATTTGTCTTCATGGCAATGGCTAGTATTTTGCTATTGTGTACTAGTCACCATGATGATTGCGATATCATGGACCTTCGCACTGAGGTCCTGGTGTCTTGCTGAATTTGAGAATCATGTATTTTGTCTATTCTTACATGGAATACGTGCTTTTATTGTTTATGTTAATTTATTATTATTTTACTTAGGCAATTATGTCACCAATTAACTAGTAATCGTGAATTTGAGTATTTAAAGCTGCACATGGCACTACCTCATTGCTTGATAGATAGATAGATAGATAGATAGATAGATAGATAGATATGAGATAGATAGATAGATAGATAGATAGATAGATAGATAGATAGATATAAAAGAAAAAAGAAATAGTCCCAGTAAGAGGACTGAAACGTCACCTGGGTAATTAAAGACGCACTTTTTTTCATCTATTTGGGTGTGCTGCGTTCATTTTTTTTCCTTTCATATCTATGGTTGCTGGTACATACCTGACTATCTACAAATGGACTAGCAGTGCTGCCCTGTTTTTGCATTTTCTTAGATAGATAGATAGATAGATAGATAGATATTAGATAGATAGATAGATAGATAGATAGATAGATAGATGATAGATATATATTAGATAGATATTAGATAGATAATAGATAGATAATAGATTAGATAGATCGATAGATGATAGATATACAGTATATTAGATAGATAATTGATAGATAGATAGATAGATAGATAGATAGATAGATAGATAGCATATTTCAGATGAGCAAAGAATGAATATCAGATATTTTACAGGTGAGGATACATGAGTTATTTTTACACGGCCATACATTGTACCTTACACGATGGTGTTTACTTAGACTGTTCTGCAGCCTACAGATACAGTATCATGTGATAGTTGCCATGCCGACAATTCAATTTGTTCTGGCACTGAAGACAAATAATTTTAAAGAAATCTCTAAGTACATACAGTACAGTAACTTCCCTGTACGCATCAATAGAGTGCCTCAACAGTGCAGTGATTCACAGCTGTCTCTGTCTACAGGTGGTCTCTCTCTCTCTCTCTCTCTCTCTGTGACTCCGACAACGCTCTCGCTCAGAGGTGTCACCAGTAATCAGATTATCAGCAGATGTTTCTCTTTATGTCGTTCAATTAGCTCTATAATACTTTCTCTTGTATTGTCTGCTATGACTTCCAATAGAGACCTACCATGGGGTGCCATCTGACCCTTGACCAATGGGTTCGGGGTGGCTTTTGGACATCACAATAGAAAACCGAATTGAGCCTCTGAGGGCAGTGTGAACATAGGCTTACACTATTTTTTATGATTTTCAAAACTGCAAGCCAATGGAGTACTTTGAGTCTTCTGGGCTTGAATGTGAAATCTGTAACAGGACCCCCACCGAACATTTGCCACATTTGATACTAGTGTCTTCTTATGTAACTGAGGATTCTTTTGCTTCAGGCACCAGGACCTAGGTGCCACTGTCGCCTCTGCACCCTCTATAGCTATGCAACTACTTAAAGGGGTTAACCAAATTCTGAAACAGCCTCCCCATGTGCTGGGCCCCTCACAAGTGATACTAGGGAGGCTCGTCCCCGTCCCCGCCTGCCATTGGCTGCTCCCCCTTCGACACCGGATGTTTTCATCCATGTGCAGGGAAAAGCAGCAGCGCCGGTGCGGGGACCAGGAGCGGTGTAGGGAGCGGGGTAAGTATATTACCTGCGAGGGGCCCGACACATGTGGGGGCTGTTTCAGAATTTGGATAACCCCTTTAAAGGGAACCTGTCATCAACTTTATGCTGACCTCACTGAAGGCAGCATAAAATAGTGACAGAAATGCTGATTTCAGCGGTGTGTCACTCGTGAACTAAATGTAAGTGGTTGCCGAGAACCAGCATCGTAATCATTGTAGCACAGGCCTTGAAAAGAGTCAAATCCACCTGAGAAGAGTCATGGTTATTCATAATCTCCTGCACTCCTCGCCCATCTGCTGATGATTGGCAGTTCTCTCCTAGAGAGAAAGGGAGAAAACTGGGTAGAAGATTGTCAGTCATCAGCTGGTGGGCAGGGAGGGCAGGAATTTATGAATAACCAGGACTCTTCTCATGAAGATTTGACTCTTTTCCAGGCCCAGTCTGCAATGATTGTGATGTTGGTTCTCGGAAACCACTTACTTTTACCTTATAAATGACAGAACGCTGAAATCAACTCACCTGTCTGTACTTTATTCTGCCGTTAGTATGGGCAGCATAAAGCTGATGACAGGTTCCCTTTAAGGGTAATTGCTATATACGGTGACATGCAAAAGTTTGGGCACCCCTGGTCATCAGTTAAGCAAGGTGACAATTAAATGATCTCCAAAAGTTAAAGATGACACATTCCCTTTTTATTTTAAACAAAAACATTTTATTTAAAATTTTTACTTTTAAAATTTTCAAAATAAAAAAAGAAAAGGTCTCAAAGCTAAACTTTAGGCACCCTGCATGGTAAGTAATTAGTACCTTTTGGATCCCCTTTGGCAAGTATCACAGCTTGTACACCCTTTGTGTAGCAGCCAATAGTCTTTCAATTCTTGTTTAACCACTTCCCGTCCGCCCATAGTATATAAACGTCCGGGAAGTGGTTATCTATCTCTGAATCGCCGTTTATAAACGGCAATTCAGAGATAGCAGCTGCACGCTAATCGTGCAGCTGCACAGTGGGGTACCTGTTGTCAGTGACAGCAGGGTACCCCAAAGAGAAGGCAGGGACCGTTCCCAGGGGTCCCTGCCTTCTAGATCGCTGTATACACAGCGCTCAACGAGCGCTGTGTATACATATCAGGAAGCGCTATTGCGCTTCCTGTTCCGGCCCGGCGGTCACGTGATCGCCGGGGCCGGGAGAGTGCAGGAGCTGCCGGGTCTCTCATAGACCCGATCAGCCCTGCACTGAGGCTGTACAGCATAGTATTATGCTGTACAGCCTCTCTGGGGATGTATTTCCCCTGTAACTGGGGCCACTATGTCAGCCCCAGTTACAGGAGAAATCAAGTGTAAAAAAAAATAAAATAAAATAAGTGAAGTTAAATGTCCCCCTGAGGTCTTGTATGACCTTATGGGGGACACAAAGTGTAAAAAAATAAATAAAAAAGAAATAGTATCATAAAAAAAAAAAAAAAATCACATATATATAAAAAAAATAATTTCCCCCCAAATATTTCATTAAAAAGTTACAAATAAAAATAAATAAATAAGATACACATATTTGGTATCACCGCGTCCGAAACGACCGTCTCTATAAAAATATCACATGATCTACCCCATAAAGTGAACTGCGTAAAAAAAATCTAATAAAAATTAAGCCAAAACAGCTTTTTTTGTCGCATCACCTACCAAAAAACATAATATTAAACAATCAAAAAGTCGTATGCATCCCAAAATGGTAGCAATAAAAACGTCACCTCCTCCCGCAAAAAATGAGCCCCCACACAAGATTATAGCCCGAAAAATGAAAAAAAAAATGGCTCTTAAAAAACTGCAACACAAAAACATGATTTTTCTTCTAAAAATGCTCTTATTGTGTAAAACGTAAAAAATAAATAAAAAATAGACATATTTGGTATCGTTGCGTCCGTAACAACTGGCTCTACAAAAATATCACATGATCTACCCCATCAAGTGAACTGTGTAAAAAAAAATATAGAAAAATGCCCCTAAACTGCTTTTTTTTTTAGTTAACCTCCCAAAAATTAGATTAAAAAGTGATCAGAAAGCCATATGTACCCCAAAATGGTGCCAATAAAAAGCACAGCTTGTCCCGCAAAAAATAAGACCTCACGCAGCTCAGTCCACAAAAAATTAAAAAGTTATCACTCTTACAAACCATGACAAAAAATTCCATGTTAGAAAATGCAGATGCTGCTCCTCCCCTTCTGAGCCCTGGCGTATCCCCAAATAACAGTTTACGACCACATGTGGGGTGTTTCTGCAAACTGCAGAATCGGGGTAATAAATATTGAGTTTTGTTTTGTTGTTAACCCTTGATGTGTTACAGGAAAAAATTATTAAAATGGAAAATCTGCAAAAAAAGTGAAATTTTGAAATTTCACATCTATTTTGCTTTAATTCCTGTGGAATACTTAAAGGGTTAACAACATTTCTAAAATCAGTTTTGAATAGTTTGAGGGGTGTAGTTTCTAAAATGGGGTCATTTATGGGTGGTTTTTATTATGTAAGCCTCACAAACTGACTTCAGAACTGAACTGGTCCTTAAAAAAGTTGATTTTGCAAATTAGCAAAAATTGCGTCTAAAATTCTAAACCTTCTACTGTCCTAAAAAAATAAAATGACACTACCAAAATGATGCCAACATAAAGTTGACATATGGGGAATGTAAATTAAAAAGTATTTTATGGGGCATCACTATCTGTCTTAAAAGCAGAGAGATTGAAATTTAGAAAACAGTGGATTTTTTTAAATTTTAGGTAACTTTTGGATTTTCTTATAAATAAAATTAAAACTTATCGACTCAAGTTTACCATTAACTTGAAGTACAATGTGTCACGAGAAAACAATCTCAGAATCGCTTGGCTAAGTAAAAGCGTTCCAAAGTTATTACCACATGAAGTGACACATGTCAGATTTGAAAAATTAGGCCTGGTCAGGAAGGGGGGAAATGGCTCAGAGCTGAAGTGGTTAAAGGATTTTCATTCATTCATTCATTCATTCTTCCATGCAAAAGTCTTCCAGTTCTGGGAGATTCCTGGGCTGTCTTGCACAGATTTTCAATGTTTCATGTTCAGATCAGGGGACTGCGAGGGCCATGGTAAAACCTTCAGCTTGCCATTTCCTCAATTTGAAATGTAATTAAGAAATGGCAGTTAGAAGAACAATGGAAGTCAAGAGAAGGTCTGGAAAACTAAGAAAAATTCCAGACATGGATGCTTGTAGGATTGCTTGAAAGTCAAATTAGAACCCCCTATTGACTTCAAAAGACCTTCAGGAAGATTTAGCAGACTCCTGCGTCCTGACCACATGTCATGAGTTTGCAAAAGAAATGCAAAACAAGGGTGATGCATTTTGGAAACAAGTCCTATTTGGCCACAATGAGCAAAGGTATGTTTGGAGAAACAAGGGCACAGAATATCATGAAAAGAAAATTTCTCCAATCATTAATCATGGGATGGATCAATCATGTTTTGGGTTTGTGTTGCAGCCAATGGCACAGGGAACATTTCAGGGGTAGAGAGAAGAATGGATTGAATGAAATCCCAGCCAATTATGGAAGCAAACATAACACCAACTGTAAAAAAGCTGAAGTTGAAAAGAGGATGGGTTCTACATAGAGATGAGCGAATCTATTCGCCGCTTCGTAGATTCGTATAGAATCTTGGGATTTTTCAGCTGCGAAGCGAATCTGAATATTTGGTGATTTGCTTCGCTTTTGTACGCATTCGCTACGTAGTGTGTCCTATAAATTATACGCTATTCTACGTATAATTTAGTTACTCTATATGCTGTCGCGTACGAATTCAATTCAGCGATGCAGACTTTTCCCTGGTAGTTACTCTATACGCTGTTGCGTACGAATTCAATTCAGCGATGCAGACTCCTCCCTGGTAGTTCCGCCCCTTTCTCCAGCGCGGGAGGATGACGAGGCAACTCAGGAAATTAAGTTGCGCATTCGTGTGCCTCATCCCTTTTTCCCCCTTTTCAGGTTATTTGGGGAGCCCCTTGAAAGAGGGTTTTTTAAGGAACCTTTGCTGCTTTTTTTTACCCATTTGGATTACAATTTTACCTATGAGGATTACAAATTGTGACTGAGTTTGGGACTCTGCTCCAGTTCTATGACAAGCGTCAGAAGAAAAGAGACTTAAACGTGTCCGTGAGCATACTAGGTAGGTGATATTTAAAATTTTTATATTATACCTATAATAATGTATTTGCACTTTACCATATATATGTCTCGAATATTCGCTCTGCCTCTGAGGAGTGCACGCTGCGGCCTCTCCTCGTACGTGCCTGCGTATTATGTAATCGCTTAGACAATAGTACGCTGAGATTCGTAAGCTATTTGTACGCTCATGCGTACGTCTTCTAAGAAGTTGCGTACATTTTGTAAATGAACGTTCGTTATTAGTGAGCGAATGTTCGCTAATAGCACATAATAACGTATATTTTGTACGCAAATACAACAAATCTATTCGTCGAATATACGAATTTTAGGAAAAGTTCGGCGAATAATTTTTTGAATGATTCGCTCATTTCTAGTTCTACATATGGATAATGATCCTAAACACACCAAAACAAAATCCACAATAGACTACCTCAAAAGGCACCAGCTGAAGGTTTTACTATGGCCCTCACAGTGTGCTCATCTGAAGATCATTGAAAATCTGTGGATGGACCTCAATAGATCAATGCATGCAAGATGGACCAGGAATCTTACAGAACTGGAATACATCTGCAAGGAAGAATGGTTTCAAATCACTAAAACAGGAATTAAAGGACTCTTGGCTGGTTACAAAAAGCATTTACAAGCTGTTATATTTGCCAAAGAGGGTGCTACTAGTTACTAACCATGCAGGGTACCCAAAGTTTGCTTAGGACCCTTTTCCTTTTTTGTTATTTTGAAAATGTAACAGATAAAAATAAAAAAAAATGTTTTTGCTTAAGGGAATGTATCATCTTTAACTGTATGCCTTTTATGGATCATTTTATCTTCAACTTGCATAAGTGTTCACAGTAACAGTAATTTTGACCAGGGGAGCCTAAACTTTTGCATGCCACTGTATAGGAGTACTGGTTTTTGTACACACACATCTCCATCTGCCCAGTTTAACCCTTTCAGGACCGGGCCACCATTTAATATTGCATACGATGTAGTGGGAAGCTGGAAAAAAATTCCAAATAGGGTAGAATTGGAAAAAAATGTAATTCCGCCACAGTTTTATAGGTATCACATTTACAGCTTTCACTATGTGGTAAAACTGACCGGTTCCCTTCATTCTCCAGGTCAGTGATACCACATTTGTATGTAGTTTCCCTTGTGTTTTAATGCTGAAAAAAAATAAAAACTTTGGAAAAAAATACATTTTTCTTCATATTTCCATATTCTGACCCACATAACTTTTTTTTGTGAGGAACCATCTGTCATTTTTATTGATACCATTTTGGAGTGTGTATGACTTTTTGATAAAGCAACAAAAGGTAAAGCGACAAAAAAAAGGGCAAATCGGCCATTTTGATATTTTTTCTTTTACACTGATCACTGCATGGGATTTATAGTTTAATAATGCTTTGGGATATGACACTGACTATGATCTTTATTTTTTATTGTTTATTTTTATTATTGAGAAAGATGTGTAATTTTATTTTTTAAAAATATTTTTAGAATTTTTTTTTACTTTTTTAATTACCTTTTTTATATCCCCTTAATTGGGCCATCATGCCTGGCCCTGTCAATCACTCTCTCTACTTTGATTGACAAGGCCAGGCATGATGGCGTTTTCACTGCCTGGATCTGTCAATCAAAATACAGAGGGTGCATCAGTTACAGAGAGAGAAGATCCTCTAGGGGTAACGGCAACACCCCCATTGCTCCTAGATGCTCATTTGCATATAATAAAACATCATTTTTCTCAGCAATGCGGGCACATATGAACCTGGGCCCAAAACAGATGCCTTCAGCTGCCAAGTGCACATGTAACAGGTCAGCCAGTGTCATAGGTACACATCTGCTGACAGATGCCCCCCTGCACACAGTGCATCTTTAAGATTAGTTTGATTCACTATTCCAAGCAAAGCTTATAGCGCTCCATTGAATTATTGTCTATATCAGGGGCGGACATACGCCTGTGCAGTCGGTTCAGCTGCACAGGGGCCCAGTGCGGCAGGGGGGCCCGTGGGAGGTCCGGCAGCAGTAGGAGATGAGTGCTTCCATTGTGGAAGCGCTCATCTCCATATTCATCTGTATCGCCGTCCTCAGGAGAGCGATGCAGATGATTGCAGGGCAGGGGAGAGGCGTTTCCCTTACCTGCTCCTCCGTCATCGCGCCGCCTGAGCCGAACAGCGTGAGACACAGGCCGGAAGAGGCCTGCATCGCATCGCTGACAGGCTCATGGAGGTAAGTATAACTGTTTATTTTTTTTTTTATTAACGTTACGCTTTTGCCCAGTATGGAGGGGGCATTTTTATCTATTAGGGGGCATTTACTGGCACACATGGGGGAAAGGAGTACTATGGGGGCATCTACTAGCAGGCATTATACTGGCACACACGGGGGAGAGGAGCACTATGGGGGCATCTATAAGGTGGCATTAAATACTTGCACAGATGGAGGGAGCACTATGGGGCATCTAGAAAGGAGGCGTTATATACTGGCACAGATGGCGTGAGCACTATGGGGGCATCTAGAAAGGGGGCATTATATACTGGCACAGATGGAGGGAGCACTATGGGGGCATCTACAAGGGAGCATTATATACTGGCACTATGGGGGCATCTACAAGGGGGCATTATATACTGGCACAGATGGAGGGAGCACTATGGGGGCATTTACAAGGGAGCATTATATACTGGCACTATGGGGGCATCTACAAGGGGGCATTATATACTGGCACAGATGGAGGGAGCACTATGGGGCATCTAGAAAGGGGGCATTATATACTGGCACTATGGGGACATCTACAAGGGGGCATTATATACTGGCACTATGGGGGCATCTACAAGGGGGCATTATATACTGGCACTATGGGGGCATCTACTAGGGGGCATTACATACTGGCACAGATGGAGGGAGCACTATGGGGCATCTAGAAAGGGGGCATTATATACTGGCACTATGGGGGCATCTACAAGGGGGCATTATATACTGGCACTATGGGGGCATCTACAAGGGGGCATTATATACTGGCACTATGGGGGCATCTACTAGGGGGCATTACATACTGGCACACATGGAGGGAAAGAAGCACTATGAGGGCATCTACTGGAGGGCATTATCTAGGGGCATTTTATACTGGCACACATTATGGGGGCACTATGGGGAAGGGGGGAGAGGAGCATTATCGGGTCATCTACTTGTGGCACTCTATAGGGGCATTTTATACTGGCACATTATGTCAGGCATCATGGGACGGGGAGGAGCACTATGGGGGCACTTTATAAAGAGTATTCTTTACTGGTGCAAATTATGGGGCGCTATGGGGGACCTTAACTTATTTGGGGGCACTAAGAGGATTTGTGGGCACACAATAGGGGCATTGGCACACATTATGAGGGCACTATAGGGACATTGGCTCCACTGGGGGCACTAAGAGGAGGTATTTTTTACTGCCACACAACAGGGCATTTGTTGTATCATTATTTTTGGGGGACATTATGTTTACACTATTAGTGTCGGGGACACAGTTTCCTGGGTGCAGTTATTTTAGGACACTCTGTGCCAATAATTATTGAAGGGGGCGCTATCTGTGTGGTAATAGTATTTTCAGGGGGACTGTTTCTGCAGTATAGTACTGGGGAGCACAGCGTCTCAGTATTGGGGGTGGCAGGATGGGGCGTTCAGAAGGTGAGAGGATGATGAAAAGGTAGGAAACTAAGATGTCTGTCTGTGAAACTCCGCAGAGAGAAGAGATGGCTGAAAGAAATCATCATGGCCGTCTGGTCTGAAAGGAGAAGATGAGGACAGAGAACGTCTACATCTAAGAAGACAACATCACTGGATGTAAGAGGTATGTGCGCTGTATTAGGCTACCTTCACATCTGTGTTACTGATTCTGGCAGGCTGTTCCAGCAGAGAACAGCCTTCTGGAATTCACTGGATCCGGCACTGCTGGATGCAGAATGCCTGCTGGTCCCATTAACTATAATGGGGTCCGGCAGAGATATGGTCACATTCAGGCAAAAATGCTGAGAATCAGCGGGACACAAACTGCTGCATGCTGTGGTTTGTGTCCAGCCGGATCGTAGTGCTTCAGGTGTGAAAGTAGCCTCACCCTATTTTTTGTATTGCTGTATGTAATGTTAGGAGGCAATAGGTTAAGTTGAAAATTTGGCGTGGGGGGGCCCAGGCACAATCTTTGAACAGGGGCCCTCTGCTGTCTGTGTCCGCCCCTGGTCTATATTTTAATGTTTGGTTTTCCCTGGTTAAAGGGGCACATCTCCTATGCAGAACATCTTTCTGGAGACAGAAATGAATTATCTATGTTTGGTAAATGTAAATTCTTACATAAATGTTATTCTGGATAAAATTGCTAACTAATCCAGAATGGTCTAGAGTCCTTTTCTCAGACAATAATCCTAATTCTAAATTTAAAAAAAATAGTCTATAAATTGCAGAAATTAATGTTATGATGAAATATCCGCAACTCCGCTTACTTTAATTGAGCATTGTAACAATTAATTCATGTACCAATTTGCACTATTTTCGGCGTTATTCTGCCGTGATGACCTTATGGACTGACACCATTTATTAGGTGTCAGTGCTTATTTTAGAAGTTTATTTCCTTTGTTGCGCTGTTTATTCTACCTTACTTTGAAAATAATAAACAGATTTTGAAAAGAAAGAAATAGCAGTATTATCCTTGGGCATTGGCAGAAAACTGCAGAAGCCGGAGATCCCTGAGTAACTTTTCTTACAGCCTCAGAGGTCCTGTGCAAACTGGGTCATTGCAGTTTTACTAAATGATCAGCTCTATGTTTTCTACCGCTCAGTATTCAGTGCTCAATGGTGCGGTGAACAACTACCGGTAATATGGGACTAAGGCCCCATTCAGACGGCCGCATTATTGCGGACTCGCAATGATACGGGGGCCGCCCGGCGTGTGTTCCGCACGCACGGAACACACGCCGGGCGGCCCCATTCAAAATGCCTATACTTGTCCGTGCGTGCGGACAAGGCCCCATGTGAATGGGGCCTAACTGTCTTATAGTTGTCTGCCAGTGCAGCAAGCCTACAGGGGAGGTGGAGAAGATGGAAGCAGTAGTGGTGTCCCTATTAGGAGTTGAAGTTTTTTATGGTGGCTGTCCTTGCTCCCACACTCCCTGGGGTTCTGCAGTGATTGGAGTGCACATGCTTTCATCCCTAGGGGTACACCCTGGGCTTTCTGGAGTTCCTGCCTGGTGTTAGGTGGGATGCCCTTAATCTTAGGTAAATGGGTGCATGGCAGGAAGGCAGACGTAAGGGCTGGCAGATGGATGATGGAGTCATTGACCAGGCCCGTTTAGTGACAATAAAGTATCTTTACTGAATTGATTATGGGAGGAGTATTAGTACAAATAGCAGTAATAGGTACAGTTCCAAAGTATATTACAGAGTAGTTTCTTTACAGCTGTTGTGCAAGGCAGCAACAATGATAGTGGTAATCCTCCCACTCCAAGTTCACTTTGCAGACTTCCCAAATAACCGTAGGCATGCAATCCTGTTCTTCTTAAAGGGGTTGTCCTGGTTCAGAGCTGAACCCGGGCATAACCCTTTCTTCACCCATACAGACCCTCGGTTCATGCTCCGATGCTCTCTCTTGCTGTGTGCTTTATCGTGCGGGGCAAGGGCTTTTTTGTTTACAAACTGCTAGACAGAAGCTTCCACCTAGCAGTATTCCCAGTGAAGTCACCGGCACTAATGGGCGGGCTTTAGTGCTAAAGCCCACCTATTACTGCCGGCGATGTCACCAGAAGCACTGCTAGGTGGCCTCTGCCTAGCAGACACCCAATACGTCACTGGATCTAATGAAAAAGCCCTTTCCCTGTGTCGAACTGCGCAGGGCAAGGGAAAGCATCAGAGCATGAAATGCTCCGATGCTCATCTCAGAGGTGCTGCCTAGATGAAAAAGGGGATATCTCCGGTTTCAGCTCTGAACCCAGACAACCCCTTTAACTGTTTTTGCAATTCCCAGGCTGTGGGATGCAGATCTTAGATTTGGATGGCCAGTCAGTTTCAAAATGTGGTGGGTGCCTAAGTGGTATACCCTTTCCACAGCACTAAAGTCTTTTGCCATAAACAAGCAGTACCTTACTGTCTGAATCCAGTGTAGTACCTTGGTGGTTCTAAACCTTCTAAAACATCTTTTTTCTTTCTCTCTCTCAGGGGTAGTTCTTTAGTTCATTTTTTCTGTGGCTGCTTTCCATCTCAGGAATGGTGTTTTCCTGGATCAGGCTTCACTTTGGCCTGACTCAGCAGGAGCTCACAGAAGTAGGTGTTGCCCATAGCTCTGATGAGTAGACACTCTCCACTAACCAGGGGAACTGGCAGATTTAACTATTTGTTTCCCATACATAACCAGTTGAGATATATAGTGCATAAAGAAATACATGCTTTTAACATTAAATCACAATATTTACCTCTGTGGCATAAAATTAACCCTTGTGGTGGGGTCACTGCACAAATATTAAGCTTGTTCGCAGTTAATCCCACACTACTTTCAGTGGAATGGAATAAAAATGGGTCTAAGTACAGTACGTTATACCCATGGACTTGTATGTTAAGAATTACTACCAAATTATTTTAACCTCTTTTACTAAAATAATCCCTCAAGGTGAATATTTTACAGAATATACCCAGACAGATTACTTAAATGAGTCTTCCCAGCATATTATGAGAAATCAATGAGAAAATGCAATAATGTCTTATTGGTGGGTATCACAGTTGTCTAGTGTAACAATCTCTGCTCCAGAAGCCAGGTAAAGAGTTAGGAGAGGGCATAGTCCAACAAATGAGACAAAATCACCTGTTCTGGTTTCTGACATGGAGCAGAGAGGCAGGAGGGGGCTTTGCTTTACAGCCAATCAGTGAGATCTGTGCTCTACTTAAATCCTGTAATGATATCACTCAGTGGTCATCAGGGGCGTAACTACCATAGTGGCAGATTATGTGACTGCTATGGGGCCCAGGGCAAGAGGGGGCCCAGTTGGGATCATTTTCTCTTTTACTGGAGGTAAAAACTTGGTCAGGACTCTATCCTCTAAAGGAACAATTTTTAGCAAATGGGGCAGTGGAATAAATGGCCCAAGAGTCATTGGGAAGGGTTTAGGCGGAAATCCTTCTGTCCTGTGTGGGGGGCCTGGTTTGATCTTTGCTATGGGGCCCTTACTTCTCTATGTACGCCACTGGTGCTGATTATTGTACATTTAACCTGGTTCCTGTGTGTGCTAGATTACTTTGTGTGTATTGTGACTATTCGTGAGTTTTTGACCCAGCTTTCTCTTTGTCTTCTCCTTGCTTGTGACTGTATTGGACCTCAGACCATTCTCCTGCCCTCGTGTTTCTGCATATTTGTCTCTCTCGGTTCTCACTTGGCTTGTTTCTGCTGTTGACTGTTCTGTTTTTGACCACAGCTAGTAGGACTATTTGACCTATCTGCTCCATGTTCCAGCAGCTATCCTACTAAAGAGAGGATTTCATACCATCCACAGAGGCCGCTCAGGGTTAACTAGTTCATTTCATGAGCAGGAATGTCCCCTATTGGGGTAGTTATTCCTTTGTAGGCAGGGTCTCTGTAGTGATAGGGATGTTGCAGGGCAAGTTCTCTAGCTCTTGCTGAACTGGCTAGTTAGCTTCATCAGCTTCATCACATCTAGTGTGTGCCCATCAGCTCCAGTCATCTGCGTTTATCTTCAGTCATACTCATTCTAGTCAATAGGTCGACCTGGTGTCTCTTAAAGGAGTTGTCCCATGAAAAATATTCTGTGGTTTTCAAACCAGCACCTGGATCTGAATACTTTTATAATTGCATGTAATTAAAAATTTAGCATATCCACTGAGTTATTCAATAAAATGTATCTGTATAGCGCGACCTGTTGTTTGTTTTGTTTCTTTTTTCTTTCACCTGCTCACTGAGATACCTGCACATGCTCAGTTTCATCCTTCAACTGCCTCCTGAGTTGTGATAGGTAGAGCTGAGACACGCCCCCTGAGCTGCAGCAGAAAAGACACTCCACTTGAGCTGCCAGCTTGATATAAATCTAGCAGAGCAATGAATGGGGAAATCTCTGGATCTACAAGAGGTACAGGGCTGGTTCTAGCTTTGGTAGAAAGAGGTTGTTATGTACTACTGTATATGATGTCTGATATTCATTTTTTACATTAGTCATGGGATAACCCCTTTAAATGAAGCCACTCGTAACAGATGGAAGACAAAAGGTCAGTCATGGACCCCAGTGGATCAGAAATTGATGACTTATTCTATTGATTGGCCTGCACTGTATAACATTGGGTTCACATCTATGTTCCCAATGTTCTGTTCCATTACAGAAGCAGAAAACTAAAAATGAAGGCGAGCCAGACACGTTACATGATGGACAGAAATGGTGCCCGATACACCCTAATGACCTAAAATGGGGTCTGTCAGGTCTGGTGATTAATGGAAAAAAATGTACTCTAATTTTTTTAAGCAAATATAGCAGAATCTTAAGGGGTGCCTCCAACGCAGATGTGCCTAAGAGCTCATTCACATGACCATTTTTAGTGCAAGACCCATTCGCTTCTATGGAACCAGACCTGCGTGAAAAAAACCTGAATATAGAATATGCTGCAATTTTTCCTTAACGCAGAAATGATGCGTGAAAAATGAATGAAATGAATATGTCAGGATTCAGTCTGGATGCTATGCGTTTGTGTCACACCCAGATGGAAAACTCTCTTGTGTGAAAGAGGCCTTACGCATGTTTTTTCCGTGCAGATTTTGCAGTATAAGGCTAGGGTACCGGTCGCAGCCAGGATCAGTTAATAGTGGGGATCCCATAGAATGAATGGGATCGCCGCCGCAGTCTCAAGAATTCCACCACGGCTGGACTTGCGACTGCGGCAAGGATTGCATTTTATGGGATTCCAGCTACTCAGCGATTTTGGGTGCAACCAGTGTCACCATGTAGCCCCAGCCTAAGGCTACATTCGCACAACCATATGTATTTTGTGGTCCACAAAATGTGGATCCGCAAAAAATTTGGATCATGTTCGTGTTGCATCTGTTTTTTTTTGCGGATCCATTGTAACAATGCCTATCCTTGTCCGCAAAACGGACAAGAATAGGACATGCTCTATATTTTTTGCGGGGCTACGAATCGGCCTAATACAGTACCAGCAAAGTGTATGAGATTAGATAAATCTCATCTACATTTAGATTTTTTCTTCCGTGCAGAAATTGACCTGCTGTGCGGATATTTGAAATCTACAGCAAGTCAATTGTTTGTGTGATTTTCTTGTGGATTTCACCCTTTGCAATGCATCAAATCCACACCAAAAACATGCAGGGGTTCATTTATTAAGACTGACGTTTTAGACGCCGGTCTTTATAAGCCCCTGTACCAGAGGTGGTTCCGCCGAAGGTATGAAGAGGAGCCGGTCTCTACATAACTTCAGCATATCCAGCACCAGTCTAAATGTAAGGCGGCTTCCTTGCTGTCTTACATTTACACCATTTTCTATACCTAAAACAGGCGTAGAAAATGATGAATGAGATGAGCCCATCCCCTTCCACGCCCCTGCCACGCCCACTTTTTTTAGACCTGGCGTGAGCGGGGAAAAGTCGCAGATTGCAGTGCATATAACCTTTGCGCCGCAATCTCCGCCAGAAATACGCCTAATATAGGTGTATTTCTGAATAGTAAATGACCCCCGCAGTTTTTGGTGCGCATTGTTATGGCAACGCACTGAAATCCCCACAGAAATCTGCTTGTAAACCTGCACCCGTGTGCAGGCGGTCTTAGGGTACCTGCACACGGTGCAGATTTGTATGCAGAAAATCCGCATGAAATCAGCACCAAAACCCCACATAAATTTATTGCAGTTTTGGTGAATTTTTTGTGGCTTTTTTTGTTGCAGATTTTCTGTTTATGTTAATGACCACATTGAAGTCTATGCGGAAAAACCACTCACTGGAATCACACAAACAACTGAAACAGGCTTGGAAACCCACAGGGGTACAGGTGAATCCCCCGGTGGGCCCCTGAGCAAGGTGGGCCCCTAGTCTCCCACCTCCTGCACAAGAGGTACATAACACAGTAGACTTACTGCACTACATACATATATTCCATGTACAGCTCCTCAACCAGCCTATGTTCATATAAAAAAAACTATATAAGATTATTAAAGAAACTCCCCAGTTTATTATTATAGACACGATCAGAGCTGAGATGTCTTCTAGGTATAGAGAAAAGCCACCAGTGTCCTCTTCTCCCCAGGACCTACCTTCTCAACGTTGCTGCAGGGACCCCCATATTCAGTCATCTGGTAGCATCTTGCTTCTGTGTAAGCAGGTAATATTTGAATGTATCCATATGGTGGGCCCCCAAAACAAATTTTACTGGTGGGCCCTAGGCAACCCAGTCCGACACTGAACTGACATGCAGCAGATTTCAAAAAGCAGGTCAAATTCCCCATGGAATTAAAAAGAAAAGTATACATGAGGTTTGTCAAATCTCATTCACTTTGCAGGTACTGTACTGTATTTTTCCACATGAAAATCCTGCATGTAATCCGCACCGTGTACAGGCAGCCTAAGAGTGCAAACCATGTAAACAGACAACTTGAGACAAGTGTGCATCAGTTTTTCTGTCCACTATTGATATCAATGATAAAAAGCAAGACAGATCATGAGGAAGCCTGTCCTAAACTGATCACAACAGAACTGATGTAAACTGAAAGTAATAAAATCCACTGACCGATCTCAATGAATGAAAATGTGACAATGTTGATTTATTCAAAAACGTCCTGGAGAAATCACAGCACGACAGAAAGTTCTATAATGTCTGATTGATATATATCTGCTACATATGTATAGGCGGCTGGAGATGCATTTTCTCTTTTCTATATCACGACTATAACTGATGTACTCCCTGCATGACTGAAACTATATTTAGACAAACCTGGACGTGGATTATTTTAGTCTCCTCGAAAGCGCCATATATGACAAATGCATCTAGATGAAGAATCATTGGCCTTTACAGTTTATCCGCCGAAAAGTCTCTGATTTTCCCCTGTAAGTCTACCTGCACACCTTACGGATTAGGCTTCATTCACATCACCGTTTAGCCTTTCCGTTCTCATGCTCCGTTTAGGAGCAGGGGAACGGAAAGGACGGATTCGGCACATAACTGAGCCGAACGGAGCCTAAGGACCCATAGACTATAATGGGGTCCGTTATGTTACCGCTCACAAGATGATTTTGGAGCGGAGACAAAAGTTGTGCACGCAGGACTTTTGTCTCCGCTTCAAAAATCATCTTCTGAGCGGAAACCTAACGGACCCCATTATAGTCTATGGGGTCCCTTAGGCTCCGTTTGGCTCAGTTATGTGCCGCATCCGTCCTTTCCGTTCTCCTGCTCCTAAACGGAGCATGAGAACGGAAAGGCTAAACGTGATGTGAATGAAGCCTTATACATGCATTTATTTCTGCAAAGAGTTTAGTACCAGCAAAGTAAATCAGTAGTGTTGAGCGAACTTGTGTTTTCACGTTCGACGTACAAGGTTCAGGTTATATAAGAATTCCATTATGGATTCCGCTACCACAGACCGTAAGTTACGGTCCGTGGTAGTGGAAACCATAACAGAATTCTTAGGTAACCCAAACCCGAACCTGGTACGCCGAACTTAAAAACAGAAGTTCCCTCATCCCTATAAATCAGATTTGACAAATCTCATGTACGCTTTGCGTATATTTTCTGTGCTGAAAGTTGACCTATCGCGTGGATTTTGGAATTTGCAGCATGTCAACTGTGCAGATTTTCAGTGCAAATTGGGCAAAACCACATCAAAATCTGTAAGCAACACGTGCAGATTTTGGTGCAGAAACCTGGAAATGCACCTGGAAATTCTGTTTGAAAACCCGCAGGTAGCATAATGGATCTGACCATTGTAAGAACTGATGCATACCTTTCATACCCAATGCAACCCAAACTGTACATTGGGCTTAGACAACAGGTGGCTGTGAAGCTCCTGTGGGACCACAAGTCCCAACGTCATCTTAAATAAAACACCAACTTTTCAAACACTACTCATCATACAGCAGGAAACATACACAATAGATATAAGGCATAGCTCAAACTTATAGAACTTTTTAAAACAGTTGCTAAGACGACAAGTCCCCAGATGACCTGTATCGGATTTGTAGTTCTAGGATGCAATTATGGGCAGAATACAGTAAAACAATGAAAACATAGCACACCATAGAACAATACAGCACAATTTTATATTTCCTAAACAAACACATGATTGAATACAGTGTATTTACTAAACATCAGCACAAGTTATGACTATAAATGGGGCTTCTACCTGTATAGTGGGGTTCTCCAGTACATCCATGTGGATCTCCTGTGAGGTTGAGGCGGTTTTGGACATGTTGTTTTGGACCATTGGAAAAAAGAGAAGAAGAAAGAAAAAGTAACCAGTAAAAAAAAACTGAGATTGAATTCTGCACCAGGCACAAAGCTTCTTCTACATCCAAGCAGCCTGCTCTTGTTATATTGCCTGATATGGTATCATGGTAGAGGCAGGATCAGTCCCAGGATGGCTGCTGCTGCTGCTGCTGCTTGCTTTCCTCTCCAGATCCACTTCACTCTCTGTGACTTGTATTCAGCAAGAGGAGCTCTCAGCTGAAACCACCTCCCAGGCAGGCTGGAGCCATAGAGGAGGAGGAGGAGGAGGAGTGAGCCCTGCCTGAGCCTTACACACAGCACTGAGCTGAGACATGCACTAAGATGGGGTGCCAGAAGAACCCCCATGCCTTAATCCAAACTCTGCCCCTACAGTCCTGCATTACACCCCCCCCCTTCATCCCTCCTATTCCTGCCTGCTCACCACTCTGCAACAATGTATCCATGACGCCTGTGCTGATGGAAAGCAGAAATACAATGTAGCAAAACTGAGATTTCAGCACCCACTGCACTTCATCAGGGAGCAGAGAGGCATTATTCATGAGAATGACCATGACTGTATGTGGAGCCATCCATCACACAGGAGGCCAAAACCCATCAGGGTGTCATTAAAGGCAGGAGGTTTTCACATTAGACACAAGCAGCCATAGATTTATGTGTTTAAAGTGCTGGAGGTCAGAGATTAAATCATGTGGAGATGTGGAATGCTGGGAGATGTTGCAACTTTTGGTGTTTTTCTTAAAATAAGCAGAGAAGTTAGAATTTACTGTGTTAGGAGAAGTTTTCAGAAGGGATGTACAGGGGGCTGAGCTGTCATGTGTCAGACGGCTGCACCACCTGGATGACAGACGCCGCTGCCAGATGTGGGGCTGCGCGGTGAGCACAGGAACCAGTTCTGTACACGTGGTACCTGAGATTTTCCCTATGGCCTGGAAAATAGCAAGGCCGCTAATTTTTTAAAATTTTTTACAGTCATTCATTCACCAAAACGATAAATTACCCTGTAAGAAGACTGAGCAGATGATGTTGAATCCACTCTGGAATTGGCTTGAGGCCCATGGAATGGACTGCACATGACCGTATGTATCTTTTGGTCCGCAAAAAGCAGATCCGCAAAAAATACAGATGAAGTTAGTGTGCATTCCGTATTTTGCGGAACGCAACAGCTGACCCCTAATAGAACAGTCCTATCCTTGTCCGTAATTCGGACAATATTAGGACGTGTTCTATTTTTTTGCAGCATGGACATACAGAAACGGAATGCACATGGAGTAAGTTACGTTTTTTTGTGGACCCATTGAAATGAATGGTTCGGCATACGTTCCACAAAAAAAAAAAAAAATAGAATGAACGCCGAAAGAAAATACGTTTGTGTGCATGAGCCATTAAATAGAAAATTAAAATGGTGGACAACAAATTGATTTTAATTGTATTGTTACTAGGGGCGTAGCTATAGTGGAAGCAGGGGAAGCGGCTACTATGGGGCCCGAACTCAGAAGAGGCCCGCCTGGGAGTAGGACTAAATTATTTTATTGCCAGAGCCCCCTCAACAGTATTATACAATTATATTTTATACAGTCACATGAATAGGGGTTTTCTGGGACTCCAATATTGATAATGATGATGACCTAACACCACTGCATCCTCACTGGATACCAAGCACAGCACCATCCATTGTATAGTGGCTGTGATTGGTATTGCAGCTCAGCCCCTTTCACTGAATGGCACTGAGCTGCACATAGGCCATGTGATACCTGGCCTGGGAAGAGACCGCAGAACTCCCAGGAGCGTCATGGCCTCTTCAAATAGAAAATCAACAGGGGTGACGGGAGTCAGAACCCTACTGATCAGATATTGATGGCCTGAGGCTAGGTCATCAGAATCCTGGAACATCCCTTTAAAAAAATAAGACAGTGCAGCATGTTACCACCAGTTACAATCAGTTTACCCACAGACATACTCTACTCACAAAAAGTTAAGGATATTTGGCTTGTGGGTGACATTTCAGGAAATGAACTCTAACCTTTACAGGTGAACTTAATGTGACCTTCTCTACACTGTTGATTGCACATGTCCAACTATTCAATATTTCAGTACTGTTTGCACAACTTGCTGTTCTCTAACAAGGAGCTTAACAGCAAAATTAGCAACAGGTGTTTGATCCATGAATCGCCCAATACATTTCCTGGTTCAATTAGAATTGGTATTTAAACAGTCCTCCTCATCATGCTGTTCACATTTTGACATCATGAGACCAAGATGATACCTAACAATTGATCAACAGTACCTCGCCATTGTGAGGCTTCAAGCCAGATGTTCTCAAACGGATGTGGCCATTGAGCTTAGAGTGTCACAGAGTGTTATCAGCAGGTGGCAACAGAGTTACAGAGAGACTGTAAGAGTCACAGAAAGGCAGAGAAGTGGACGTCCTTTGGCCACATCCCACATTGTGAACAATGCCTTGTGGAATCGGATGATGAATGCCACACAACTCAAAGCACATTTAAAGGGAGGTGAGAGGCACCCAAGAGTCACGTTGGATCATCCAACCTGCAAGGGTACCAGACCACTGGCATCATCATCTTGCATGGGCCAGGGAGCATCTAGCCTGGACGAGGGACCAGTGGACCTCAGTGCTGTTCACTGATGAAAGTCTATTCACGCTGAGCAAAAATGATGACCCTTGTCCCAGTGGTTGACCCCCTATTGATCACACATTTACCGTATCACCTTTCCGGTCAATTGGTAATGTAAAACCAAGAGTCTCACAATCCTGGATGGCACAACTCATGTACGGGCTCCCTAGTAATGTGTACGAAATTTGCTTTAATCTGGGGTGTATACAAGGGAAGGGGGCACATACTTTACCGTGTCACTTTATCACTGCAGCTCATTAAATGTATGGTATGTGAAGTTTTATCTCCTGGAGCTACACGTAAGTCTTGGTATGACGACTTCTTTCTTTACGGAGGTCTATTTTATGCTCTATTTGCATTCCTGCATCTGCCAACGTGCACATACCCTTAGGGCTGGGTGTAATGTATGTTAATGTCTTTTTTAGGGGGCGGAGTGGTATCCATGTCTATGTTATACTAGTGAGAACAAAATGACAAGTCCTACATAAAATAGTCATGCGACCAGACAGATCTTGAGTGTCGATCATACTAGATGTCTTCTAGCTTTCTTCCTTCTCCGCACTTCAACCTAAAATATTCTGTATCTACTGTATAATCAGTTTTAATGAACGGTATTATAGGGTGCGGCCATGCGTAGTGTAAATGCTGTGGATTTTCCTTCGGAAACTTAGGTGCGGAATCCATATCAGAATTCCATGTGTTTTCCATGTTGTACTTTTTAATACAGTTTCTCTATTCGAAGCAGTTTTTGTGGCACATTTTGGCACAGATCTGTATCGGCAATGAAGATGATGTGACATAGATTATCAATGAATGCATAAAAAATACTCTGTATGAACTGCAGTAAAGATATCTCATCAAAAACAGTGGGAGGATTGATAACAGATTATGTACAGATTTTAGTGCAGAAAGCAAATCGTGGTAAATGTGATGTGTATACATGGCACTACCATATTAGCATGAAATGTTGAGGGTGGAATCTGCGGCAAACTCAATGCAATGATATAATACTTGTACTGAAAATTACATGAATTGCAAGGGTCTGTGTTAACATTATGAAGCACAGCACATCTACAGTCAGTGGACCATGGACAGTCCACACCTAGACAGCACCAGGCCTCTTGAATGTGTCCATCATCTCCATGGAAGGACAAAGCCTTCAAAAATTTCTTTCTGACCCATAAATGACAAATATTAACTTTGCTTTTGTTTTTTTGTTTTTTGAGAACGGCTTCTGCCTGTCTCTGGATTTGACCTGATCTCTGTACTGACCCTGTGCTATCTACCCTGACCTTCAGACTAACTTTGGATTTCATGAACTCTGCCTGATCCAACCTCAGCCTATCCTTGACTACAGTTTTACCTGATCCTTCAGTGTTTTGCACCGGCTTCTCTTGACCCCGGTAGGTCAGCAGTCTACTGAACAGAGACAACTCTTCAATGGGAAAGCCTGGTGGTTCCCCCGCAGCAGAGTTGAGATCCATGTACAGCGGTTTAAGGGTGAAGACCAGGGGACCACTTAGATAACGCCCATAAGTCCAATCTGTTCATTAGACAAAATGGATCCAGTATGGTCGTGGCTGAGTATAAACTTTCGGTAAGAACGTCATATGTGTCTTTGTTCCATAGTATATTTGGATGGGAACTCATGGCAAGCAGGGGATCCTACTTAGCTTTCTGAAAAGGGCCCCGATTTTGTCAAAAATTATTGGGCACCATGATAAAGTCATGGTCACACAGAGTCTGGTAGAGGAAGAGCTGTTTTTTCCAGACCTGATTTCATTTTCCATATGGAGGGGGGCTTTCCAAGTGGGACAATGCTCCTTCACCCTAGTTAACCATCAGCAGAAAGCTTACCATAGACGAATCAATAATCATTATCCATAATGATCGGTAATGATAATTCTTATGTCTCTGGACAAAACGTTGAAAGAAGCTGCTTCAAATACAGTGGTCCCTCAAGTTACAATATTAATTGGTTTCAGGACGACCATTGTATGTTGAAACCATTGTCAGTTGAGTAATCGGTTCCAAAGCCCCAAAATGTCATCCAAGATAAGAGAACATGAAGATTTAAGAAAAATAAGCAGATAACTGAGCCAGATAAGACAAGTCCTTACATACAGCAGTCAGGAATAGCTGATAACTAACATCTAATCCAACTATTTTACCAAAGAAGTGGCCTTGATTGGTTGGATCTGGGTCTGGGGCATTGTATGTTGAAAATATTGTATCCTGAGGCCATTGTATCTTGAGGGAGCACTGTATTTATTACCTACTGGTCGATAATGTGTGATCCATGTGTAGCAATTGTCCAATTGTGCAAGTAGAATAATCGCTACGGTTTATATACAATATCTTCCATGGTTGTCCTTTTGCCTATGGGTGTCCATATAGAAATACCTTCTGGAATGCTGATCGTGTAGGAGCCAATCTTCTTTCTGACCATCTTACAGTAATATTGGGCCGGGATGCGGAACGTGTCTGTACAGAGCAGTACTTTCGTCACTTGCAGGGATGCAGATGCTATTGTGATGCAGATTCTGTATGCGATGTCTGTCTTTCATGTTATCTCAGTTTACGACTATAATTAAGGGATTATCAAAATTATTTACTTGTCAAAGCGGAGTTCCTTCCAACCAAGCTGTAATTTTCCCCTCTCCTACATAAAATGGCATGTAAAGTATTGTAATGTAAATGAATGGATTCTCGAGAATGAGATAAGGAACATTCATCTCTCACAGGTAAACACAAGGGAGGTCAAAAAGGCTATTGCTACAGATCGTTGTCATTTCATATAATATAATAATATTATAATCTTCAAGGTGGGAAAAGCTGCCCATAGACATAATGATGATCGATAAAGGGTCTTTCCAGTACTTAGGTATTAATGGCCTATCCTTAGGATAGGTCATCAATATCAGATTGGTGGGGATCCGACCATCGATCAGCTGTTGCCTGCACCGCCGTGTAGGGGCTATGCCGGGGTTCAAGTGAAAAGGAGCTGAGCTGCAGTGTGCTAGCCCTGGAAACGTCACAGTCGACAGAGTCTTTCATCCACTGTATAGATTCCAGCACTGGTGCGCTACCCGAAACCGCTGATTGGTGGAGGTGTCAGGTGTCAGACCTCACCAATCTAATACTAATGATGTATCCTGAGTATAGGCCATCAGTACCAGAAACTTTCTTTAATGAGTTAAAGAGTTTTATGATAATTAAGTTGGCAATACACATTAGATTACTGGTGGCTAAAAACGCCAATTTCAGCGGGACAAATGACCTTTCAACTCCTCCTCCTTACTCTTCAATGATATCGGAGGAGAAACAGTTGGATTTTAATACAGTGTATGCCCAGTCCTTTTTGTCTAAGCGAAGATATGCTTCCACTTAAGTCTACATTCACATGACCATATGAATGGTTCCGCAACCGTCCTGTAATTTTGCGGAACGGGTGCGGATCCCTTCATTTCAATGGGGTTGCAAAAGATGTGGATAGCACACCCTGTGCTGTCCGCATCTGTTGTTCTGTTGTCCCCAAGAATCTACATTTTCTATATGGCGCCGATCCTGTGTGTTCTGCATTTTGTGGAACGCACAGGTATGCGTGTTTTGCGAATCTGAAATTTGCGGACCACAAAACACGGCACGTTTGTGTGAACTCACCCTAAGGCATGTTCCCTTCTTCCCATTTAGACCATGATCTGATGGTGCCTATACATCAGATGAGAGAGGGTGACTGCAAATAATCACTTACAACATAAATTATTGCATAATTATTACATTAACACATAGAAAGTTTAATTCTAACAACTCCTTGGTGCCTTATTTTTTTCAGTTTTGTAGGGATTGGTTTAGGATTATTTTCGGTAGGAGTCCAGTGGGCGGTCCAATTAGTGACCTGTGGTTGTATGTAAGCAATAGGACAAGTCATAGTGTTAATCACAAAATAAATAAATAAATATGAAAAATCTTACATAAAAAGAACAAATAAAAATATTAGTCAAGAGGCTTTGTGTCATATGTATAGTCTGGAGGAAAGAAGAGAAAGGGGGGCATGATTGAAACCTTTAAATATGTTAAAGGACTAAATAAAGTTCAGTAGGGAAGGGTTATTAATAAGAAACTGAACACAAGAACAAGGGGGCACAATCTGAGGTTAGTTGGGGGAAAAATCAAGAACAACATTAGAAAATATTATTTCACTGAAAGAGTAGTAGAAGCTTGGAACAAACTTCCAGCAGAGGTGGTTGATAAATCCACAGTAACTGAATTTAAACATGCCTGGGATAAACATGTATCTATCCTAAGATAACAATAAAGGATAATAAAAGGGCAGACTAGATGGACCAGGTGGTCTTTTTCTGCTGTCAATCTTCTATGTTTCCATTATGTTAAATTTATTCAAAGACACATTTTTATCTAAGAGGTGACAGCTCACAGCAGGGGTAGATTTGCACCCTTCCCACCAAAACCACTTAATAAATGTAACCTAAACTACGTCTCCTAGGAGACCACAATGAAATTATTTTTTGCTTTTCTTTTGGCACAGTTCACAGCAGTGACTGACAAGGCCCCTCGACAAAAGGAGGAGAAAGGTGCGCCTACAACCTTATGCTACCAATCATAGAGTAAAGAATCCAATATGAGATGTTTTTAGGAGTTTTGAATTCTTTATCGTGCAAATAATATAATGTGTAGAAATAATAAGTAGGATCAAAACATCCAAATGCACATTAAAAAAGAGTGAATTATTACTAGAAAGACACATAAACAGACTTTAAGTCAGATTGTTGAAAAATGAACATACATTTTCAGCTATATTTCAATGCACTTTATTATTATTATTATTATTATTATTACATAGTTACATAGTTAATACGGTTGAAAAAAGACACATGTCCATCAAGTTCAACCAAGGGAGGGGGTAGGAGTGATAAAGGGGAGTGGGACGGGTAACCTTAAGACATGACTCTACATTTTTTAATATGTGGTGACCTTCTTTTTCTCTAAGAATTTATCTAAGCCTGTTTTGAAGCCCTCAGCTGTCTTTGCTGTGACCAGCTCCTGCGGTAGACTGTTCCACAGATTCACAGTTCTTATAGTAAAGAAGGCATGTCGCCCCTGGAGTCTGAACCTTTGCTTCTCCAGGCGGAGGCAGTGCCCCCTTGTCTTTTGAGGGGATTTTACCTGGAACAGTTTTTCACCATATTTTTTGTATGGGCCATTTACATACTGATACAGGTTGATCATGTCCCCCCTTATACGTCTCTTCTCAAGACTAAACAAGTTTAACTCCTTCAATCTTTCTTCATAGCTAAGATGCTCTATGCCCCTTATCAGTTTAGTTGCCCGTCTCTGCACCCTTTCCAGCTCCAGGACATCCTTCCTATAAACCGGAGCCCAGAACTGAACAGCATATTCCAGATGAGGCCGTACTAATGCTTTATACAGTGGTAATATGACATCCCTGTCCCGCGAGTCCATGCCTCTTTTAATACATGACAATATCCTGCTGGCCTTAGAAGCAGCCGATTGACATTGCATGCTATTCTGCAGTCTATGGTCTACAAGGACACCCAGATCCTTCTCTACAAGTGACTCTCCCAGTGTTACTCCCCCTAGGACATAGGAGGCATGCAAGTTGTTAGTACCCAGATGCATAACTCTACATTTATCCACATTGAACCTCATCTGCCAAGAGGATGCCCAAACACTCAGTGTGTCCAAGTCAGCTTGTAACTTCTGCACATCTTCCATAGACTGGACTCTACTACAAAGCTTAGTGTCATCTGCAAAAATTGAAATTATTATTCATTTAGAAGTCTGTACAGTAAATTGTTGATCCCGTCACAGGATTTTGGTTATTGTCCGTAGCTTTTGTTTGGATCTTCTGAGAATTTCCTAGCATGAGTTTCCCTTGGGTACAATTGAACTACTGACACGTGAACTATTAATATTTTAATAGGCCTCTGAGATTATGTTGGACTTTTTTTTTTATTATTTTCATATTTTGCTATGATATATATTTTTTATTTCTGCTATGAACTCTTTTATCCTTACAGAATTATTATGCTTTCATCTTCGTATATTTTTCATTTTGTAAATAAAGCAAGCAAATGTAAAAGAAAGCTCTTGTCTCGAGGTTTCTAAAGTGGAAGGGAATATGTTTCGAGACATAAAAATACAATTTTTAACATAAAAATCTAAAAAAGAAAGAATGCCTTTTCAGGGCGGCAAATATAAGTATGCTCTTTAAAAATGACTGAGTTTTTGGCTTTCAGCAAAAGTTATTTTAATTTCACTTTATACAAAAACAAATTCCTTAATTGAGTTATGTTCCATTTTTACATGTAAACAATAGTAAACCAAGAATTTAAAAAGGTTGCGGCACGGAATCAAATAAGCATGTGATTAGTAGGGGGTCAGCTGGGATCCCCACCAGTCATGAGAACGGCGGTCCCCCGTGCCGGTACGGATAGGTCAGCAAGTCGAGCGTGGAGACAGCTCTTGGCTATCTTTGGTCCCATAGAAAATGAATGGAAGTGCATGTGCTCATCCTGCCACGTCGGAGCGTAGAGGGTGCAAACATCTGATCCCCACCAATCAAATGTTTACCCTCTGTCCTGTTGATAGGAGATAAGTTGATTTAGTTTCCCAACCCATTTAATTTAATAAATTAATAAATGTATATCCAGGCAATCAATGATTGCTGGGTAGTCAGGTGATGTCACTGATGATTAACCACTTGGGGACTACACATTGACTATATGTATCCAGGTGGTCCACAATTAACTCTGCAACGACTGTGTGTCAGCCAGCTGTTAGTGGCACAGGGGAGACCACCCCTGCCTTCTACATCACTGTCTACTGTACACACTGCTCAATGAGCACTGTGTACACTGATCTGTCCTAGTGATCAGGTGATCGCTGCGAGCCAGGTAACTGTACAAGCTGCTGGGTCTTAACAGACCCAGAACAGCTCTGCAGCGAGGCTTAAAGGTGTTCTCCAGCCATTAATATTGATGACCTATCCTCAGGCGGGGGTCTGACACCTGGGACTAGTGTTGAGTGAATTGAAGTCAAATTGACTTTGATCTGAATTTCAGGATTAATTTGATTTGTCGCAAAGCCGAGTTTCCTCGCAAATCAATTTACCCTGAAATGACAGTAAAAACAAAAATAAAATAAATACTCAACTCATCCATTTGCGCATGAAGAGGCTGACCCGGCCATCCAGGGGTGCCCCACCAATGAAGCGAGGTGAGGCGATTGCCTCAGGCAGCACCAGGTAGGGAGAATAGGGGGGCAACGGAAGGGGGATTATCTGTTTCTGCAGTATAGTAGTGGAAAGCACAGTGGTCACAGTATGTGGCGCTGTATTACCCTGTATGTTTTGTAGCTCTGTATGTAATGTTTTCCAAGTATATCTTTAATTCCAAAGTCCTATGTATTTCTGAAAAAAAAGAAGCAAAAATCAAATTTCAGTAATGAACTGAAAAAAATGTTATGGTTTTCGAAGACACATGTCCTAAAAAAACCCCTGAAAAATGTGTCTGGCCAGGAAGAGGTTAAATGGCCCGTTCTTGAACTGGCTAAAGTTGTGCCTGTAGAAATGAGACATCTTTCTGTAAAGCTGGGGACAGACAGTAAGGTAACCATAGGGACACACAAGGGCATGTTCACACATTGCATAATTGTTAGGGGTTGTTCACACAGAGGAATTTTGAAGCAAGCAGCCCGCCGCAATCCTGCAAACAGATGCATCCTTTCTGCTTCCCATTCTTTGCAATGGGAGGCGGCACTGAAGATCAATGAGCGGCGGTTTATAGCTGCGGCTACGTTGAGAGAGGACATGTCCCTTCTTGTGTGGCTGTCCTTGCCAAAATTCTGTGGTAAAAAAACGCCACGAGAACTGCCAGTTACGAAATTTCGGATCAGGAATTCGCACTGAAGTTTTGTAGCAAAGTACAATATGCTATTAGTGAGAGGGGTTTTAGAAAAACCTATTTGCTCCTAATGTAAAAAAATCTGTTGTGAAGTTTAGGCATGCTGCTACGGCATTCCCTATTGGTTGCGGATTTGATTTACTGCGATGCAAAAAAGCAACAAATCTATCTTTTCCTTAACCTATCCAATGTTCTAAAATGTAACCCTTTCCTCTCTGCAACCTCCCCCCTCCTCTCTGAACTATATATGGGGGAAGAGCATGCAAAGAATAAAATCACCCAATCGTGTAATCGTGAGTGTTCGAAGCACCATGTATTATTTGTCTTCTACCGAAATTTGTATGGCTTCCTTCTGTTGGATCACATGCCTCCCGTGACAGTGCTCTGTATGTAACACTAAGCAGAGTACAGATAGCAGTAGCACCGTGTGATAACAGACAGGCATTGCATCCGACGGCAGCAGGCACCCATGTCTGTCATCACCCCTGTGCCAGAGATTGTGGAGTTCTGGGACTTTACCTTTTAAGTCAAGAACCCATTGTTTACCACTGACAGAGTGAAGTGGCTCATACCACGCCAGCTAACCTTCTGTTCCTCCACTGATTTAGAAAACATACCGGGGCTGTATATAAAAATGTCAAAATCTGGCATAAAACATAGAAATGAATTATGCCCGTTGATAGATATGTGTTGACAGAGGCAGAAATTGTAGCCCCAAGTCCCTACCAACCATGTGCCATTTAAAACATTGGGGTCTTTTTAGTTGTCAGAAGGGATCTTAAACCCTTTCAGGTGCCAGGTAGGACTGCTACCTCCATACCCCCTATAGCTATGCCCAGGGGTGCACCTAGCTTTTCTGCTGCATGAGGCAAAATAAAAAATAGTGCCCTTCCCTTCCCAATGCCAATTTATTAATCTAACCCCTTCCCTTAAAGGGTTATTCTCATTTTAGACAATGGGGGCATATCGCTAGGATATGCCCCCATTGTCTTATAGGTGCGGGTCCCACCGCTGGGACCCGCACCTATTTCCAGAACGGAGCCCCCGAACTGAATGAGGGCGCACTGCGCATGCGCAGCCGCCCTCCATTCATTTCTATGGGGCCGCCGAAAATAGCTGAGCGCTGGCTCGGCTACTTCCGTCGGCTCCATAGAAATGAATGGGAGCGCACCGCGCATGCACGGCCTGGCTCCCATTCATTTCTATGAGCGGCGCGGGGAGCTGCGCCTGGTGGTGGCCGGACCCCCGGAAACCTGGGGTCCTCCTGGCGCAGCGCTCCCCGCTCCGTTCTGGATATAGGTGCGGGTCCCAGCGGTGGGACCCGCACCTATAAGACAATGGGGGCATATCCTAGCGATATGCCCCCATTGTCTAAGATGAGAATACCCCTTTAAGGCCTCACACGAACGTATTTTCTTTACATGTCTGCTCGTTTTTTTTTTCCGGACGGTATATGGAACCATTTATTTCAATGGATCCACAAAAAATGTGCATTCCGTTTCCGTATGTCCGCATTTCTGTTCCACAAAAAAATAGAACACTTCCTATTATTGTCCCCATTACGGACAAGGAAAGTACTGTTCTATTAGGGTCCAGCTGTTCCGGTCCACAAAATACAGAATACACATGGACGCCATCCATATTTACGGATCCATTTTTGCTGACTGCAAAATACATACAGTCATGTGCATGAGGCCTAAGCCATGCCCCTCTCTTGCCCCTACCTGATGCTGCCTGAGGCGATCGTTTCACCTGGCCTCATTGGTGGTGCACCCCTGGCTGCGTCCCTGCATTTCAAGTACATACACCAGGACAGCAGTTTGTCCATTCTTGCCAATTTTCCTGCAAGGAGAGACCTCCCACACTCCCACACTCCTGTTAATGGGGCATCAGAAAGGGGAATATTAACTAACTTAATATTCATAGAAAGTCGTGTAGCATACCCGTGGGTGGAGCTTATTTAGAATATGGGAGGTGACCCCTGCCTGAAACCTTGGTGACACCCCTTTTTATTCCCCAACACTCTGAAACTATTTTTTCTATTTCAGCAGAAAAAAACACATTTATTGTAACCGGTTAGTTGAATTTCCCTTAAAGCAGGTAAATTGCAATATATATGTTGCAATATGAAATGGCAAATAAAACGATTGGCTAGTTAACCACCAATAATGAAATTAAGGCAATGTCATCAATAAATCATGAATTAATCACACAATAAACTCTATAAACCAGCTGGTTAAAAAAAAACCCTCAGAGACTTTTATATGAGATGAGAGGAAAAACAGGTTTAAGGAAAAAATGTGTCCACAGTCCTCTAGTACCAAAAAAACAAAATGGAGTCCAATAATGAAGCAAAGAAGAAAAAAACACAGGTCCTCTTGAAACAAAGGAAATGATCCAAAACAGACGCAACTGTAAATCCAGTAGCTCCCAGAATAGTGATCACTGGCAATGCAGTCTCTCCCTTTACAGACAAGTGGGGAATCACAGGCAGCTGCGATCAATTCCTGAGACACTTATCCCCCTTACTTGTACAGATACACTTCACAACACTGAACTTTATCTCACTCCAGTCTTCAGAATTCTATGTGGAGCACTGTGGATGCATTTGAGACTCATTCAAACTTGTGGTTCTGAGATTTCTCTTTGAAAATGGCAGACTGCATTACTGTTCCACCATGTTTCCTTCCTAAAATGGCGGCTGCCTCTCACCACACTATGTCTCTCCAGCTATCACAACTGTCACTTGTTTTACTCATGGCCCGGGCACGTGTCTGTTAACAAGCAGGTTCTTTACAGGTCCTTTTTTGTAGTGATCCAATGTCCCTTAGGTAAGAAAACATAAGTCCTTCACTTTTCTTCCTGCAGCTCTGGAACTAGTCTTTGGCCCCAGGACCTTAGAACTCCTCCCTTTCCTGCCCCTCCCTCCAATTGACCATGAGGGATCTTGGATATTGTAGTTCAGAACAGCTCTGAGTGTAATCCATTGCCAAAAATACATCCTGAGCTAAACAACATTAACTGTTTATTTTCTGAAGAATGTCACTAGGAGAGGGACTCTACATTCTCCCCCCACTTGAAGTCTTGAGTCCTCTCAAGATGAGAAAGAAACACATGGGTTAATATAAAATACAAACTATTAATACACCATCAAGTGAGCAGTAGCATTATACGCAAGAGGAACATCCCACCAAGGCACATTACCACACTTTGTCTGGGGTAGGGTGTCACCAAGTGAACTAATGATTAAGGCAGAATGGGCGAAGGTCAGTCGATGAGCAGTCTTAATAGGCTCTTCTGTACTATGTCCCAGGGAATCATAGGTAAGTCTTTGTGGAGGTCTAATGGTTCTTGAAGGTCTTGTTTCATGACCTGACTCATATCCATCTTGTTCCTTCTTTTGAGATGTGCCTTGCACAACTTCATCCCCCTTGTCCTCATTACTAGGATTTGATGTTCAAATTAATGTCTAGTGGAGGGTCCATGTTCCAGTCATGGAAAAACTCATCCAGTTCCCACTCATCCTCGCTGGTATTTGTCTCTTCTGGTGGGACAGTGTCTTCCTGAGTTGGGAGTAAAGGTTCTCTTCGCCTGAGTCTCCTAGAATGCCTAGAGTTGGGTTTTCGCTGAGCCAGTCTAGGTTCTGGATTTATGTTCCTGGCAGATTCTGTCAAAGGCATAAGATTATTTCGATGCCATGTCTTTATGGGTCCTTCTTTCCCTTCTGGTCAAATTTGATACACTGGGATGTTGGGCAACTGCGAGCAGATGATGTAGATTTGTGAACCCCAACGATCTGCCAGCTTGTTTTTTCCATGAAGGCCAAGATTTCTTAAAAGAACTCTGTCTCCTGGTTGTAAGTCATGGACCTTCACCTTTTTGTCATACAGGGCTTTATTTTGATGGTGACGCCACCCAGCAGCAGCTTCAACCTGTTCATAGGCCTGTTTCAAGTTTTCCTTTAATCTTTTCACATAGCTTGCATGTGACTGTACTGGCGTGTCATCAGCAGTAACGCCAAAAACCAAATCAACTGGAAGCCATGCCTCTCTTCCAAACATGAGCAGGTATGGAGAGAATCCTGTAGCATCACTTCTAGTACTGTTGTATGCATGGACGACAGTAGCTACATGCCGGCTCCAATGGGCTTTCTTCTTGGCTGACAGGGTGCCTAACATATCTAACAGTGTTCTGTTAAAACGCTCTGGCTGAGGATCCCCTTGTGGGTGATATGGGGTTGTATGGCTCTTTTGTATCCCCAGCAATGTGAGTAGCTCATAAATCAACTTGCTTTCAAAGTCATGTTCTTGATCCGGATGTATCCTCCTTGGAAGGCCATAGTGCACAAAGAACTTTTCAACAAGTGTCTTCGCCACTGTGATGGCTTTTTGGTCACGTGTAGGGAAAGCTTGAGCGTATCTTGTGTAATGGTCAGTCACCACTAATACATTGCTGACTCCGCTTTCATCTGTTTCAATGCATAAAAAGTCAATACAAAGAAGATCCAACGGCCCTATGCTTTCCATTTTTCCTAAAGAAGCAGCTCTAGCAGGCAGGGTCTTCCTCTGAATGCAGCGAAGACAAGAAAGGCAATAATCTTCTACATCTTGCTTCATACATGGCCAGTAGAATCTGTCCCTGACTAGGCTTAAAGTTCGATCATAACCCAGATGGCCATGGTCATCGGGCAGTGATTGAAGTATCACCTCCTTGTACTTTTGAGGAAGTAGTAGTTGCCATTTCTCACTGTCTAAATGGCTTGGGGCTCTTTGGTACACCAGCCCATGGCGGATTTTCAACCGATCCCATTCTTTGACAAGGAGTTTAGCCAAAGGATGATTATCTGTGTGCAGTATATCAACTTGCCTTTTCTGTAGAGCCTCAACAGACAGCCGACAAAGTGGGTTGTCTTTTTGATCTGTTTTCAAATCACTTTGTGTGATAGCGGGAAGAGGTGAAGCTTGCAAAGTAACCAGATTACAGTAGACTTCAGGCACACTCTCTTCATGTAGCCCTAGCTTTCGTGCCCAACACCCATCTTGAGATTGACAGCTGACATATTGACACATGGTTCTCACCCCAGGTGCGGGGATTTCCACCCAATCATCATCAGGGTGTATTCTGCCATGAGGTCTTCGGGAAAGTCTATCGGCATCCCCATTTTCTTTTCCTGGGCGGTACTTGAGGCTAAAGTTGTAATTTGACAGGGCAGCCATCCACCGATGACCTGTAGCATCCAGTTTGGCAGTGGTCTGGATATAAGTCAAGGGGTTATTGTCAGTTTGAACTTCAAATTCAGCTCCATACAAGTAGTCATGTAATTTGTCAACCACCGCCCATTTTAGAGCCAAAAATTCCAGTTTATGGGCTGAATAGTTCTTCTCTGTGGGAGACAAACTTTTGCTCACAAAAGCCACTGGTCTTAGCTTCTTGTCATGTTGTTGACATAACACTCATCCAAGACCTTCTCGGCTTGCATCCACATGCTAGCACTGGAGCATGGGTAAGGCAATGCTTCAACTGTTCGAAAGCCTGCTCACATTCAGGACTCCAACGGTCTTCAATGCACTCCTTTGAATTTCTGAGCCCCTTTTGTTTCAAGAGAGTCCCCTTTTCATCAGTATCGCCAGATTCCACCTCATTCTGCAGCAGCTGATTGAGAGGTCTTGCTATTTTGGAGAACCCCTTGACAAATCTTCTGTAGTAGCTGCAGAACCCCAGGAAAGAACGCACTTCAGTGATAGTTCGGGGTTTAGGCCATGATGTCACAGCTTCCACTTTTGCTGGGTCAGTGGAGATCCCCTCAGCTGAAACCACATGCCCTACATACGTCACAGAAGGCTGGAAAAACTTGCACTTCTCAAGAGACAGCTTCAAACCTTCCTGCTCAAGCCAGTCCAAGACTCTCATCAGCCGGTCAGTGTGTTCTTCGAATGTTTTTCCAAACACTATTATATAATCCAAATATACGATCACTTCTAGCAGATGCATGTCACCAACAGTCTTCTCCATGAGTCTCTGGAATGTAGCTGGAGCTCCCATAAGCCCTTGTGGCATCTTATTAAATTCAAAGAATCCACCCGGGTAGATAAAGGCCGTCAATTCCCTGTCTTCAGGATTTATTGGAATCTGATAGTATCCACTCTTTAAATCCAAGACACTAAACCACTTACTCCCCATTAAACAATTCAAAGCATCTTCAATCCGAGGTGTGGCATACTGATCAGGAATGGTTCGCTGATTTAGAGTCCGGTAATCAACACACATCCGTATGGTGCCATTCTTCTTACGCACCACGACTATAGGTGAAGCATAAGGACTTTGGGACTCTCTGATTATCCCAGCTGCTTTACGTTCTTCCAGGTGTTTACATAGATCCTCCAAATCACCAAGGGCTACTCTTCTAGGGAGTTCTCAGAAAGGTCTGTCATCTTTTAACCGTATCTGGTGCTGCGCACTCTTTGCACATCCCATGTCCAGCTCATGTGCAGAGAAACAGTTTTTCCGAGCTTTTAACAACTCTCGGGCTTTGTCTACCCACTCTGGTGACATCTGACCTCCTCCTATATCAACTTCATCAATCAGGGCCTCAACAGCTTCTGGCCTTGCTCCAAGGAGGGCTGCGGAGGGTAAAGGGGTAGCATTGTAAACCTTCCCGAGGCGTACAGAGGACCGTAACACTACTGGAGCACTTCCAGTGTTCTTCAACGCCACTTGGAGAGAGTCCCTTGGATGCTTTGCTTTGCTTGATGGCCAGACTTCTGGCACCAACTCTACTCCAGGAGGTAAATCTGCTTCAGGATCCATCTCCATCATAAGGTGAGAACTGGTACTGTCACTGTACATTTTAATCTTGGCCCTCAAGCAGGTAACTTTACCGGGTAGAACAGTATATTCTTTATTTGATTGAGTCCACACATGACCGATATCTTCCTTCTGATATCTTTCCTGAGACTTTAGCAGGCCAAACATGGGCCTCAACACTGGGTGCACAGCCTCCGACTGTTTCTCCAATTGTGGTGTCAACATTCTTTGCACAAAGTCGGTGTTGGTGCCTACCAGCATGGCTGCTTCCCCACCTTCTTTAGGCCTAGGGCAGACAACAGCCAAAGTTTCGAAGACTTCCGTTGATCCCACCACAGAAAAAGGAAACTCCAACTTGAGAGACACATAACCATCATAAGGGAACTTAGTGTCGCTGAGGCCCCAGATCTCCAGATTCTCTAGGTTGTGAAGAGGGAGATGCTTCAGATGTTTTTGGTAGAAGTCTCTAAAAAGTACTGTTATCTGAGCGCCTATATCCAACAGGGCTTTGCTGTACACTCCTTCAAGCCAGACTGAAACTACTGGAGAAGGCCCGGTTAACTTAGGAGGTATTCTTGATCTCATGTCTGTTGTAGCACCAGACACAACCTTCTGACATCTAGTTTTGGGCCGACCTATGGCACTTTGAGAGTTTTCATACATGGAGGACTCCTCTACCAACTTCTCCTGTGTTATGGCTATAGTTCTGTCTCTTACCCACTTCAGTGGTATAGGTTGGATTTCAGTCTTGGTTTTAACTCGAGGGTTGAAGGAAGGATGGTCATCCCTCGGTTTTGCTTGCCTGGAGTTCCTTCTTCTTGGACGCCCAGCTGACTCCTTCACTGGGGCCCCCTGAAGTTTCCCGGCTGCTGTCCTGTTGGCAGTTCCTTTGAGGTTTCAGGACTGTTGATTGCCTCCTAACATGCCCTTTTCCTCCGCACTTGTAACAGATTATGGCTTTGCCTTCCACCTTCTGGGGGGCACTACCCAAACGAACAGTTTCAGCATTTTTATCCGGTTGTAACTTAGTGCCAGCTACCAGAGTCACCAGTTCAGTTAGCTTTGAGACTTGTTCTCTCAGTTGAGCTAACTCCTCCCTTGTACAACAAGCTTGTGCTGTCTACACTTTAGTACTAAAGGTTCCTGGGACCCTTGCACTGACCTCCTTTGCCTCCAACATCGCTTCCTCTTCTTGAACTAACTTGACCAGCTGATTATATCTAAGAGTGTCACAGTTCCCTTGAGACCTCAACTTGAGCATTATCGGATCTAAGGGTAGAGCACCTCGAAGTATCTGTCTCACTCTGACACTGTCCACCGAGTTGACACCCATCCCTTTCTTCAGCATTATCTTATGCAATGTTTTATCCAGACGGTGTATATAAAGGGACATCTTCTCTCCCTTTTCTTGATAAGTGTGCTCAAACTGGTACAAAAGTTCAGAGACTCCCTCTGTCCTACCGAACACATGTTGTAATGCCTCTAAGTAGTCGTGTGCGGTGCACTCTTTCTTATTCAGCTTAAGATTCCTAATAGTATCAGCAGCTATTCCTTTCAAACTTTCCGCTATCCTTTGCCTTTTTAAAACTTCATAGACTTCCCATTCATCCAGACCTTGCAGAGCCTGTTCCATCCAGGCCTCAAAGCTTTCTTCTCCAGATGGGAGAGGCTGAGTCCCTGAGAACATAGGAAGGCGTTTGTATCTACCCGTTGAATGTCCTGACTTGGCACTCTTTTCCACTAAGTCACCGAGAGCATTCAGAAACTCTGGGCCAATTGTGGCGGTAGTGGTTGTTTGAGCTGAAGGTTGACTTAGAACTGGCATCTGCTGGTCTTTGGCTGGTGCAACTATTTGCACTTTGTATTTTTCAGCTCCTACTTCAAAATTGTCAGGCACCACTAGATTAGCAACAGGACAGTCTAGTTCCAGTAGAACTCTCATGCTGTTACCACTCTGGTCTTGCTTCAGGCCTTTAATTAAACAACGACTTCCGGATAAAGTCTCATCTATTATCTGGTAAATCTGTCGCTGGGTGAGAATGGAGGTGGAGATGAACAGGCCTAAACAGTGACTCTGATCTAGTTGGAGTGTTTGGCACCACTCTGAAACAGCCTGTGAATCTAGGGTTGTTTCTGTCTTTTTTGTTGTATCTGGCTGGTTTTGAGACATTTTGGGGAAAATGGGCGGAGTCACTCACAAGTAGGCGGGCCACAAGTATCCCGGACGAGCCCCCAAATGTAGCACACCCATGGATGGAGCTTATTTAGAATATGGGAGGTGACCCCTGCCTGAAACCTTGGTGACACCCCTTTTTATTCCCCAACACTCTGAAACTATTTTTTCTTTTTCAGCAGAAAAAAACACATTTATTGTAACCGGTTAGTTGAATTTCCCTTAAAGCAGGTAAATTGCAATATATATGTTGCAATATGAAATGGCAAATAAAACGATTGGCTAGTTAACCACCAATAATGAAATTAAGGCAACGTCATCAATAAATCATGAATTAATCACACAATAAACTCTATAAACCAGCTGGTTAGAAAAAAAACCCTCAGAGACTTTTATATGAGATGAGAGGAAAAACAGGTTTAAGGAAAAAATGTGTCTACAGTCCTCTAGTACCAAAAAAACAAAATGGAGTCCAATAATGAAGCAAAGAAGAAAAAAACACAGGTCCTCTTGAAACAAAGGAAATGATCCAAAACAGCCACAACTGTAAATCCAGTAGCTCCCAGAATAGTGATCACTGGCAATGCAGTCTCTCCCTTTACAGACAGGTGGGGAATCACAGGCAGCTGCGATCAATTCCTTAGACACTTATCCCCCTTACTTGTACAGATACACTTCACAACACTGAACTTTATCTCACTCCAGTCTTCAGAATTCTATGTGGAGCACTGTGGATGCATTTGAGACTCATTTAAACTTGTGGTACTGAGATTTCTCTTTGAAAATGGCAGACTGCATTATAATTCCACCATGTGTCCTTCCTAAAATGGCGGCTGCCTCACACCACACTATGTCTCTCCAGCTATCACAACTGTCACTTGTTTTACTCATGGCCTGGGCACATGTCTGTTAACAGGCAGGTTCTTTACAGGTCCTTTTTGTAGTGATCCAATGTCCCTTAGGTAAGAAAACATAAGTCCTTCACTTTTCTTCCTGCAGCTCTGGAACTAGTCTCTGGCCCCAGGACCTTAGAACTCCTCCCCTTCCTGCCTCTCCCTCCAATTGACCATGAGGGATCTTGGATATTGTAGTTCAGAACAGCTCTGAGTGTAATCCATTGCCAAAAATACATCCTGAGCTAAACAACATTAACTGTTTATTTTCTGAAGAATGTCACTAGGAGAGGGACTCTACAGTCGTTTTTTCAGAATTTTTATGATGCTGGTGGTCAATGCACACCGCTGCCCCACTCTTTTCTGCGAGAACAGACACCATACTACTCACCCTGCCTCTCACCCCCCTGCTGACAGCACTCCTGCCCTCCAGTGTCTCAGATAAGTTCCTCCAGTCCCTGTCAGGCCTTCCGGCCTGTTCTGTAGTGAGCCTTATATACCGAGGCTGGGGAAACATTTAGCTGTATGCTGGCCCTTTAAGAGGTCAAGTGCGAGCATGCACAACTGATTGTTTCCCCAGCCTATTGCTGGATATCCGTGGATATATAAGGCAATATAAGGTTGCCTGAGCTTTAGGTGTCTAGTTCCTAGTCTACCAGTGAAGGGTGTATAATTCTAATACTCTGCTGTCTGCCCTGACCATTCTCTGTGCTGACCCACCGATGCCTGCCCAGACCTCAGACTTGAGTTACAGATATGCTCAAACTCTGCCTGCCATGATGTCGTCTTGTCCCCTGGCTATGAGTATTGCCTCACTCCTTGGAGCTTCACATTGTTGTCTTTGACTCCCATGGGTCAGCTACCAACTACACAAGGATTACTCAAGGAGGTAGTAGCCTGGTTGGTTCTCTGCAGTGAAGGCCAGACCCCTGTATAGGGGTTGAAGGGTGAAAACCAGGGATCCACCAGTACAATGCCCTTAGGTTCAGCAGTGGGCCCACGCCTACTTTCCGTTACATTTTTCTTTTTCATTTTGGAATGCCTACTATATAATTGAAAATCACATACAAAATATTGTCTTTCTGTAGCAATCAGCACAAATCATAGGCACTCCTATGTAGATAGTTAATCCATTGTCAGTTTACTTCTTCTGTCAGGGGAAGATTTTATCTGCAAGGTACAGTGCCTTGCGAAAGTATTCGGCCCCCTGGAACTTTTCAACCTTTTGCCACATTTCAGGCTTCAAACAAAAAGATATAACATTTTAAATTTTTGATGAAGAATCAACAAGTGGGTCACAATTGTGAAGTGGAACGAAATTTATTGGATCATTTAAACTTTTTTTGTAATAATAAAACTGAAAAGTGGGGCGTGCAAAATTATTCGGCCCCCTTGCATTAATACTTTGTTGTGCCACCTTTTGCTGCGATTACAGCTGCAAGTCGCTTGGGGGATGTCTCTATCAGTTTTGCACATCTAGAGACTGAAATTCTTGCCCATTCTTCCTTTCAAAAACAGCTCGAGCTCTTTGAGGTTGGATGGAGAGCGTTTGTGAACAGCAGTTTTTAGCTCTTTCCACATATTCTCAATTGGATTCAGGTCTGGACTTTGACTTGGCCATTCTAAGACCTGGATATGTTTATTTTTGAACCATTCCATTGTAGATTTTGCTTTATGTTTGGGATCATTGTCTTGTTGGAAGATAAATCTCCGTCCTAGTCTCAGGTCTTTTGCAGACTCCAACAGGTTTTCATCCAGAATGGTCCTGTATTTGGCTCCATCCATCTTCCCATCAATTTTAACCATCTTCCCTGTCTCTTCTGATGAAAAGCAGGCTCAAACCATGATGCTGCCACCACCATGTTTGACAGTGGGGATGGTGTGTTCAGGGTGATGAGCTGTGTTGCGTTTATGCCAAACATATTGTTTTGCATTGTTTCCAAAAAGTTGGATTTTGGTTTCATCTGACCAGAGAACCTTCTTCCACATGTTTGGTGTGTCTCCCAGGTGGCTTGTGGCAAACTGTAAACGAGACTTTTTGTGGATATCTTTGAGAAATGGCTTTCTTCTTGCCACTCTTCTATAAAGGCCAGATTTGTGAAGTGTTGGACTGATTGTTGTCCTATGGACAGACTCTCCCACCTTAGAGTGATCATGGGCCTCTTGGCTGCATCTCTGATTAGTCTTCTCCTTGTTTGAGGTGAAAGTTTAGAGGGACGGACGGGTCTTGGTAGATTTGCAGTGGTCTGATACTCCTTCCATTTCAATATGATCGCTTGCACAGTGCTCCTTGGGATGTTTAAAGCTTGGGAAATCTTTTGGTATCCAAATCCGGCTTTAAACTTCTCCACAACAGTATCAGGGACCTGCCTGGTGTGTTCCTTGGTCTTCATGATGCAGAACCCTGAGACTATCACAGAGCAGGTGCATTTATACGGACACTTGATTACACACAGGTGGATTCTATTTATCTTCATCAGTCATTTAGGACAACATTGGATCATTCAGAGATCCTCAATGAACTTCTGGAGTGAGTTTTCTGAACTGAAAGTAAATGGGCCGAATAATTTTGCACGCCCAACTTTTCAGTTTTATTATTACAAAAAAAGTTTAAATGATCCAATAAATTTTGTTCCACTTCACAATTGTGACCCACTTGTTGTTGATTCTTCACCAAAAATGTAAAATGTTATATCTTTTTGTTTGAATCCTGAAATGTGGCAAAAGGTTGAAAAGTTCCAGGGGGCTGAATACTTTCGCAAGGCACTGTAATACTCACGATAGTAGTAGTTGGGATACCAGTAATGGACATTCTGTTGTTCTCCTGATAGGCCTTGAAAAGGATGCCCACAGAAAAGCACCATAATTATCAGTGTAATGTATGATGTTCTCCTTATCCACCTTCCATCTTTGGTCACAGTGAAGGTCTGACCAAGCAAGTTAAATGAGACTACCTGGAAGTAGGAATGAGACAGGAAGTGGAATATATGGAGTGCCTTCCCAGAAAACCATCCACACGTTTTTAAAAGAAATTGTAGGTTTTGGTGTGGTTTGGGTTCAGAAATGCACAGAATTCCACACGGACATTTGTGCAAATCTGCGCGTTCACCCGCACCCATGTGTAGGTATAAAATATACAGCTACGATGTATGTTCAGAGGACCCTCTACTGGACAAATGGAGCCCTATAAATATGTTTGATGGGAGCTTTCTGGGTGTATAAGGGACATATGGGACTATGAACTGACCTCCAAGCTACATCTCTGTTTCCAATTATCTATAAAGTACCAAGAAATTGATGTAAAAAAAGAAAGTTATGAAGTAAGAGAAGTTAGATGAGGGAGCGTGCCACAGTCACAATCACTGCCCCATACATCAGTACGAGCAGTAAAATCTGATTAAATCTGTTATCTCCGGTTGTATCCAGGACGCTGTAGTCTTCTTGGCACAGGCACTTGGCTGTTCTTTGATCTTGGGTTTTCTTTTTGGCCTGAAATCCTTTCCAGCAAATATTTATCTGGCCGCCCCTCCATGTTATGTGTTAAAAATAAACTATGTGCTTCTAAAATAAAGTCCAAAAAAGCCATAAAGCAAAATTTATGTCTTGAATATAAATACATACCACAAACCCATTTATAACTGTACATTAAAGGGGTTTTCCAGAATTAAACTTTTATGTTCTATTAAACATGTCCTGGCTGTACTGACATATCTAATATGGTTTTATTACCTATTCTGTCCCATTTGCTCACTTTACAAACGAGTCATGTGACCTGGTATGTTGTCTTGCTGACATCACGTTGACGGGTCACATGCTTCCCCTGAGCTGTACTGCTCATTGTCGCGATGTCAGCATTGAGAGGCAGAATCAGAGAGAGGCTACCTCTGTGTATGTGCACCCTGTGTCCTCAGTCCCGCACCACATTTCCCCGCCTCCATTGATGCCCTGTCGTTAACTCCCTCCTCATCCTTGACTTGTTCCCACTGTGTATTAGCGCTCTGTCGGATGCCGCTCGGCTGAGCTATGTGTCTTTCTCAGCTGTCTCTGTGTCCATAGGACGCAGAGACAGCTCACTGTAAAGGTGAAGCAGGGAGCCCTCCGATCCCCGATTCACCATTCACCTAAGCAGCTGGCGCTCCCCAGCAGCATAATGTACTGTCACACATCCCGCTCGGAGTGGCATCCGACAGAGCGCTAATACACAGCGGGGACAAGTCAAGGATGAGGAGGGTGGTGGAGGAGACAGTGAAGGGGCATCAATGGAGGCGGGGAAACGTGGTGCAGAGCTGTGAACACCAGAGGGGGGCGTGCACATACACAGAGGCAGGAAGTCCCTTCCTGACTCTGCCCCTTAATGCTGACATCACGTTGACGAGCAGTGCAGCTCAGGGGAGGGCGGGGAGCATGTGACCTGTCAATGTGATGTCAGCAAGACAACATACCAGGTTACATAAAAGTGAGCAAATGGAGCAGAATAGGTAGTACAACCATATTAGATATATGTTAGTATGCCCAGGGCATGTTTAATGGAACATAAAAGTTTAATCTCAGAAAACCCCTTTAACTACTGAATAGGAGCAAAAGAGAAGATGCTGGAGCCTCAGGAACAGAGTCCATTTATAACATGATGCCTCCGGGATATGATGATGTGCGTTCTGGAAGGGACAAGGATTATATTAGAAGGCAGTATATCTTTCTGTAGTGTAGTCTGTGCCTCAACTGAACTTCTTTCCCTGATGCCTGCAGTCAGCACTAGGGAGAGCAACCTACATAGTATATATCTTTAGGGCCTGTTCACACAGAGTCTTTTGGGGGCAGATGCTGTGTCAAAAAGCTAGTGGTTCGTAGAATGAAAGCTACCTCCCATGGTTTTACCTGAGAGGTAGAGCTGCCATTCATGTGACTACAGTTTGTTGCTGTGACCGTGCCAAGAGCAGACATGACGTGTTGGTGTTCACTTGTGATTTCCATCATTGCTTAAGGCTTAACCATGAGCGGGCCCATCATATTCAAATTAAAAAACAGAATACATGGTTGGTTTTGTCAAAGAAAAAAAAAACTGTGTAAACTAGTCCTTACAGCTCCAATCAATCTTAATTAACCCCTTTCCCACCTCTACCGTACATGTACGGTGGAAGTTGGGTCTTTAAAGATGGTGCTGTCTGGTGCCTGTTGTTTTACACAGCAGACATTAAGAGACATTGTCTGTGATTGGCAATAATGCCAATAACAGACATTTAGCCCCTCAGATGCCTTGGTGAATTGTAACCACACCATCTGAGAGATGAAAACCCAGGAGCTCTGCACTCCTGGGACCTGAACGTCTTCCCTATGCTAAGATCAAGCGAGCTGTTCAGTTCCTATGGCAGCCTCAGGCCTTCTGAAGGCCTTGAGGTCTGCCACAGCAACATTCATATGGAGCCCTGGCTATGAAGGACTCCATAGGAACAAAATTAATTTCCCATAGGCTGCAATGTTAAGTCAAGTTAAAGTACCCTAGGAGGACTTAAGTGATAAAAAATGTAGAAATTTTTTTAAATATAAAAAAATATAAAAAATTTAAATCGCCTCCTTTCACTCTATTGTAAATAAAAATAAACAATAAAAATAAAGATCATTGGTATCATCATGTCCCAAAATGCCCAAACTATTAAACTATAAACTTATGTATCCCATACGGTCAATGCTGTACTGGAAAAAAAAAATCAAATGGCTGTTTCTCTGTTTTGTTCATGCTTCACCCCCACCCCCCAACAAAAAAAAAAAATAAAAAAAATAAAAAGTGAACAAAAAGACATACACACAATGGTATCATTAACTACAGGTCATCCTTCAAAAAATGAGCCCTCACGCTGTTCTGTAGACATAAATATTAAAAAAATTGATGGGGGTCAGAATATGGAAATGTAAAGAAATTTTTTTTTTCAGTAATTCCTTTTTCAAGTATTAAACACAAAGAAAAGTACTGTACATAAATGTGGTAACACTGTAATCGTACTGACTTGGAGAATGCAGGGAACAGGTCAGTTTTATTTCATAGGGAACATCGTAAAAACAACTATGGCGAAATTGCAAGTTTTTTCCAATTCCATACAGTTTAGATTTTTTTCCAGCTTACTATTACATTTCATGCAGTATTAAATGATTCCTTTGGAAAGTGCAACTTGTGCCACAAAAAACAAAGCTTCATACAGCTGTGTCAACAGTAAAATAAAAAAGTAATGGCTCCCAGAAGGCAGGGAGTAAGAAATAAAAATGGAAAATCGCTGGGCTGATAGAGTTTAATCATCTTAAAGGGGTATTCTGGCCAAAAGCATTTATCAGCTGATGACTGACTGCTGCGACCTTGACTTATGTGTCAATTAAGTGCACTGAGGGCGGGCTCAAGCCACCCTGAGCACTCTTGCTTCTCCTGCTTCCTCTACCAGACCTCTCCTTTTTTATGGAATCCTGTCTCAGTCAATCAAAAAGGAGAGAAAGGAGCTGACAGAGGAAGCAGTTGATAAGTATGTTGGTTTATAGCGAATTTCCTGGGTACAGGATCGCTTTAACACTTCACATATTGGTTGTATGGCTTGAACCTGGATGTGATATAAGGGTTCATGCACACGAGTTTGTGGCCATTCCACAAAAAAATAGAACGTGTCCTATTATTGTCCACCTGACGGACAAGGATACAACTGTTCTATTAGTGGCCAGACGTTCCGTTCAGTAAAATGTGGTCTGTACGCAGCCGGTATCCGTGTTTTGCAGGTCTGCAATGTCTGGAGTGCAAAACATATAATGTGAGGCTTAAAGGGGTTGTCCCATCTTAGACAATGGGGGCAAATCGCTAGGATATTCCCCCATTGTCCTCTGGGACCCGCACCTAAAACAAGAACGGAGCGGGGAAATAAATGGAGGGTGCACTGTGCATGCGCAGCCGCCCTCCATTCATTTCAATAGGGCCACTGAAAATAGCCGAGCTCGGGTATTTCTGTCAGCTCCATAGAAATGTATGGGACGAACTACGTCTGAATCACTACATACATCAAGGTCTTTGTCAGGTACAGATAGTCCTCATAGCACACAAGGGCTGAAGACATGGGAATATCAGCGGTGCCATCCCGAAAGTAAGTGTATTCATGTTATATAGTCCTCATTTGATACCTTAAAGGGGTTTTCCAAATTATATATAAACTGGGACAATCCGTGAAAAATAACATTTGAATGGATACTCACCTGTTTTCTCTATTGTTTGTTCGAATGCTATGCTGCGGTCCTCCTGCTGCTGACGTCATCTTGTTGGCTGCAGCAATGACCTTCCGTGCACAAGTCACTACTGCAGCCAATCGCTGTGCTCAACTGTGCATTGGACATCTCCGCTGAGACCAGTAATTGGCTGCAGTTGTGGCCTGTGTGCACAGAACGCCACCTCTGCAGCCAGAAAAAGAAATAGCGGTGGTGAAGACTGTAGCGCAGCGCAGGAAGAAGCAGAGGAGAAAACAGGTGAGCATCTACTCATTTTTTATTTTAGGCTGTTTACAGGGCTTGTCTGAATTTTTACATAATTTGGAAAACCCCTTTAATGTACTTTCACCTTTAACAATCTTTTATTTTCTCAACTAATTCTTAAAATAATCTGGGTGGATTACGATGAACGTTGCAACATTAAAGGGATTGTCCAGCCTTTGCTAAGTGATGGTCTGTCTTCACTTGAAATTAGTGGGAGCAGTGCAGTAGTAATGAGCTTCCACCACTACAAGGTTAATGTAGCTGTGTAAGTGATGGGCAATCCTGATAATAGGCCATAACTTAAATAGTTTGTCCAGGTTCAGAGGTGAACCCGGATATAACCCCCTCTTTTCTCATTTGCCATATATGAGTGGAGCATCGGAACATTTCCTTGTTCCGATGCTCCCTCTTGCTTTGTGCTGCATCATGCAGGGAATGATCTGTTTGTTTACTGCCAGTGACGTACTAGGCTTCTCCTCACCATGCTAGGCGGTAGTGTTGAGCAAAGCATGCTTCGGATCAGAGATCTGAAGTCGCTTCGTTCAAAACTTCGTTCAAAATGAATGGGCTTCTCGGACTATCAGTGATTGATAGCATTTTCTGTGTAAGTGTGTATACAGAGATAGCTGCAGTCATTGATAACTTTACATGGTGGAGGTGTTACTAGTGACTGATAGCATTCCCTGTGTAAGTGTGTATACAGAGATAGCTGCCAGTCACTGATATCTGTACACAGGGAGGTGTTATCAATGACTGAGTATTCTCTGTGTAAGAGTGTATACAGAGATAACTGTGAGTCACTGATAGCTGTACACAGGAGGTGTTATGAGTGATTAATAGCATTCTCCGTGTAAGTGTGCTTACAGAGATAGCTTTCAGTCACTTATAGCTGTACACGGGGAGGTATTATCAGTGACTGATAGCATTCTCTGTGTAAGTGTGTATACAGAGGTAGCTGTCAGTCACTGATTAGACCTCCCTCATGAACAATGAAGTCAGAAATAGCAGAGATATAGGCCCAGGGAGCTTCAGGAAACTGTGAATGCAAGTACTGCACCATCTGGCCACCCACACACATGTGCCTCTATGGCCCGGTCGCTGCATGTGCGCAGCACATTCTACTACAGCCACATTCAGAGTTAATCCATTATATTAGCAAAACAGTTACGTTTTGTCCATATTCCAGGATGCTGTAATATTTTGCCCTTTCAACTGTGCAGTGGAGCCAAATTGATCATAGCAGATGCATTCTGTTAGCTGTTGCGTTACATAGCATAAGTATTAGGCCCCAGTTAAATATTTTGCCCTGTTCAATTGTGCAGTGGAGCAAAATTTATCATAGTGGATGACTTCTGTTAGCTGTTTCGTAATATAGCATAAGTATTAGGCCCCAGTTAAATATTTTGCCCTGTTCAATTGTGCAGTGGAGCAAAATTTATCATAGTGGCTGACTTCTGTTAGCTGTTTCGTAACATAGCATAAGTATTAGGCCACAGTTAAACATTTAGCCCTGTTCAATTGTGCACTGGAGCGAAATTTATCATAGCGAATGACTCCTGTTAGCTGTTGCGTTACATAGCGTCAGTATTAGGCCACGATTAAAGATCCATCTACAAGCTTCTTAACTTCATGAATCTTTAATACACGGTGGAGCTTTAATTACGGTGGCTGCAGATATAATCCATAATCCATAGTCCATTATTTTATTGATACAGATTTTCCCTGTACAGTCATGGCCAAAAGTTTTGAGAATGACACAAATATTATATTTTCACATGATCTGCTGCCCTCTTGTTTTTATATTTGTCAGATGTTTTTATCACATACAGAAATATAATTGCAATCATATTATGAGTAACAAAAGCTTATATTGACAGTTAGAATGAGTTAATGCAGCAAGTCAATATTTGCAGTGTTGACCCTTCTTCTTCAGGACCTCTGCACTTCTCCCTGGCATGCTCTCAATCAACTTCTGGACCAAATCCTGACTGATAGCAGTCCATTCTTGCACAATCAATGCTTGCATTTTGTCAGAATTTGTAGGTTTTTGTTTGTCCACCCGTCTCTTGCCAGGCCTTGCACCAGGCCTTGCTCCAAGAGTCTCCGCCTCACAGTGCGTGCAGATGCACTCACACCTGCCTGCTGCCATTCCTGAGCAAGCTCTGCACTGCTGGTAGCCTGATCCCGCAGCTGAAACACTTTTAAGAGACGGTCCTGGCGCTTGCTGGTCTTTCTTGGGCGCCCTGGAGCCTTTTTGGCAACAATGGAACCTCTCTCCTTGAAGTTCTTGATGATGCGATAGATTGTTGACTGAGGTGCAATCTTTCTAGCTGCGATACTCTTCCCTGTTAGGTCATTTTTGTGCAGTGCAATGATGACTGCACGTGTTTCTTTAGAGATAACCATGGTTAACAGAAGAGAAACAATGATGCCAAGCACCAGCCTCCTTTTAAAGTGTCCAGTGGTGTCATTCTTACTTAATCATGACAGATTGATCTCCAGCCCTGTCCTCATCAACACCCACACCTGTGTTAATGGAGCAATCACTGAAACAATGTTAGCTGTTTTTTTTAAGGCAGGGCTGCAATGATGTTGAAATGTGTTTTGGGGGATAAAGTTCATTTTCTAGGCAAATATTGACTTTGCAAGTAATTGCTGTTAAGCTGATCACTCTTTATAACATTCTGGAGTGTATGCAAATTGCCATTATAAAAACTGAAGCAGTAGACTTTGTAAAAATGTATATTTGTATCATTCTCAAAACTTTTGGCCATGACTGTACAAGTGTGCAGTGGACCCAAATTCATCATCGCTAATACAATCTGTTAGTGAAAAAATTATTCTGCATCCATATTGTAATCCCCGATCTCTATGACGAATGGCGTTAAGCTAGTTACTTGCACCTGTTGGCAAACAGTAGACACACAGCAATCCCTTCAGTGTAGCACGTGTGCAGTCCCGGACATCTAAGGGCATCACAGAGCTGTTATTGCTGAACACCACTTATTCTAAGATATTTAGCACAGAGCAGTGTGGTTGGTTATCTGAATAAACCACTCAAATTGCTCCACCAACTCGACCCAAATTCATTGTCACTAATACATTCTTTAAGTGAAAAAATTAGTTTGCGTTGTTATTGCAATCATTTGTGGTCGGCATTACGATGGTATTACCAGACAAATCGCTCCAACTAGATCCAATTTCATCATTCCAAGCTAAAATGTTTTGTTAGCAAAAACTTTATTCTGGGGTGAATTGAGCGGTATATTTTCTAAAATGGGGTAATCTATAGGTGGTTTCTATTATGCAAGCCCCTCAAGATTACTTCATAACTGAACTGGTCCTTTAAATAGTTGGTTTTGGAAGTATTCTTGAAAATTAGAAAAATGGCTTCTAAAATTTCAAGTCTTCTAATATCCTAAAAAAAATAAAATGGCCTTTACAAAATTATGTCAATGCAAAGTAAACATCTAAAGACAAATCTATCTATCTATCTATCTATCTATCTATCTATCTATCTATTATTCCCATCTTCCCATCGCTAGGATATGCCACCATTGTCTTATAGGTGCGGGTCCCACCGCTGGGACCCACCGCTGGGACCTGCACCTATATCAAGAATGGAGCCCCCAAACTAAAGGAGGGAGCACTGCGCATGCACAGCCGCCCTCCATTCATTTCTATGGGGCTGCCGAAAATAGCGCTGGCTCAACTATTCCGGTAGGCTACATAGAAATTAATGGAAGCGGTGGCCGCGCATGGTGGTCCTCCAGGCGCAGCGTTCTACAGGGTCCTCCAGGCACAGCGCTCCCCGCTCCGTTCTCACCGCTGGGACCCGCACCTATCAGACAATAGGGGCATATCCTAGCGATATGCCCCCATTGTCTAAGATGGGAATAGCTATTTTTTTTTATTAATAGCTATTTTGGAAGGTATCACTATCTGTCTTAAAAGCAGAGAAATTACATTTAGAAATGTAGAAAATTGCTAACGTTGTCAAAAGTTCTGTAAATTTCAGATTTTTTAATAAATAAAAGTAAAACATATTGACCCAAATTTACGATTAACTTGAAGTAAAATGCGTCATAAATACAAAAAAAATTAAAAAAATAAAAAAATCTCGTAATGGCTGGGATAAGTAAAAATATTCGAAACTTATTATCACATAAAGTGATACATGTCAGATCTGCAAAACTAGGCTGTGTCTGGAATGGCCCGGTCTGAAAATGGTTAAAGAGGAATCCAGGGACTAACCAGGTGTGGGGATGGAACCTCTTCTGAAAAGTTGAAGTTAGTTGTTATGTGTAAAATGGTCCTGACTGAAGTTTGAGTGTTTGAGTATGTTCAAGTGTTCAGTGCCAAACATATGGACAGCAACTAAGAAGCATAACAGCCACGTCTAGAATGTATTGCAACCATTAAAGCACATGCACTCCATGTCCACAGGGTAGCATACCTCCCAAGTGTCCCTCTTTTGGAGGGACAGTCCCTCTTTTGGACCCAAGTCCCTCTGTCCCTCTTTGCTCCTTAAATGTCCCTCTTTTTGACCTGGAGAATTAATGCATAAATGTGCATTAATAAATTTACTAAATTGCTCCTTACTAAACTATCTCTATGGTTTCTACCTGTATATTAGACCAGAACTTCATTATTTGCTGCAATTTGGACCTTAAAATATAATATGATGATTTATGAGCTAATATTTAAATTGACATTGAAGCACAATAAAAAAAACTGCCGCAGGGGCTCCAGTAATTATTCTTTGGGCGGAGTTAGGGGCGGGGCCTAGTATGAAAAAAACTGCCGTGATGCGCGCCGCACACATTGTCCCTCTTTGCAATTTTTAAAAGTTGGGAGGCATGGGGTAGGGTATACAATAATCTTCCCGATGGGCCATATAAACCTGATATTAGTTTGCTTCATTGGATTAGATTTCAAGAAATTCACTTATCTCTATAGTTTAGATAAGAGGAGGTACAAAGATAGATAGATAGATAAATAGATAGATACTTGTAGATAGAGTACAAATTGTAATGTCTTTTAGCTCTATCTGTTGTAGCATCCTCTGCCATTCATACCTCTATTGAATATATATAGTATATACGTAACTCAAGAACTGAAACATGAAAAAACAGATTCATTTAATCCACATATCTTCTATTAAAACAAAACAATGATGACAATATGGCTGGAAATAAACTGGACGTTATAGAACATTATAGAACATTTTCTTAAGACATATGCAGAAGACTTCACTACATAGTCCGGATGAAAAGAAACACAGTATATTAAAATAGACAATGTTATAGCTTAATTTTATGTTCATATATTGCTAGTAGTAACAGGCACAGCCATCCGAGGAGCAGTCCTAGATTTTGCAGGAAAAACATCAGCCACGGTCTCTGTGTTTGAATGTGAGTCATTTCAGGTAACTAAAGAAATAAGATATGGGAGATATGAATAACACTTTATAGATATAACTGCACCGGGTTCTTACATAATACATATCAGGTAGATACGATAGATAGATAGATAGATAGATAGATAGATAGATAGATACCAAGCACAGCGCCATACATTGCATAGTGGCTATGCTTGGTATTGCATCTCAATCCCATTCATTTGAATGGGATTGAACTACACAAAAGCCATGTGATCGATGGATGTCCAGGCGCTACTTTCACACTTATGTTGTTAGTTCCGGTATTGAGATCCGGCAGAGGAACTCAATACCAGAATTAAACGGATCAGTTTTGATTTTGCACATCAGGATGCATCCGTTCCGTTAGGATGCTGTTGTGTGAAATCAAAACGGATCAGGCACTCAATACATTGAAAGTCAATGGGTGATTGCTTTTTAGTCTCCTAAAAAAACGGATCCGTCACCATTGACTTACATTGGTTTCAGTGCCGGATCAGTTTTTTTCCGTGTTTATGACCGGACACAACATTACAGCTTGCTGCGGTTTTATGTCCGGTCACAAAACTGAAAGCTGCCAGAACAGATGACATCCTGATGCATCCAGAACGGATCTCTTTCCATTCATTATGCATGGGGACAAAACGGAACCGTTTATTTCCGGTATTGAGATCCTCTGTCGGATCTCAGTACCGGAAAACCACAACGCAAGTGTGAAAGTAGCCTAAGGAAAAGACTGCCTGAGTGCTGCAACCTCTTCAAATAGTTGATTAGCGGGATACCCGTAGTCAGACTCCAAACAATCAGATATTAATGATCTACCATGAGGATAGGTCAGCAATATTTAAAGGGGTTGTGCCACCATTAAATGTTATTTTAAAGGAGTTGTCTCACAAAAAATATTCTACAGTTTTCAAACCAGTACCTGGATCTGAATACTTTTGTAATTGCATGTCATTAAAAATTTTGTACAGCTACTGAGTTATTCAATAAAATATATCTGTAGGACCACTTAATTTCTTATTTCTTTGACCTGGTCACTGAGCAGGCCGCACATGCTCAGTTTCAACTTTTAACTGTCTCCTGAGCTGTGATAGGGAGAGCATGGACACGCCCCCTGAGCTGCAGCAGAAAAGACACTCCCCGAGCTGTCAGCTTGATATGAATCTAGCAGAGTGAATGAATGTAGAGATCTCTGGATCCATGTGAGGTACAGGGCTGGTTCTAGCTTTGTTAAAAAGAGGTTGTCATGTACTATATGATGTCTGATTTTAATTTTTTACATTATTCGTGGGATAACCCCTTTAATCTAATTCAGCATGAAATATTGATAACTTTATTTTACTTCATCTGTGAAACATCCTATTACTTCATTATAATGGTGCCCCCTGGTGTTTATTCTGTATAGTAATGAGCACGTCCACACAACCTCATAGATTGTAAACTCTTGTGAGCAGGGCTCTCATTCCTCTTGTTGTAATAATTGACATGTCTGTTGCTATGTTATTTTTGACTGTTTGTACATGAACCCCTGAATTGTAAAGCGCTGCGGAATATGTTGGTGCTATATAAATAATATAAAGATTACTATTATTATTATTATTACTGAGGTGGTTGCACATGCTCAGTTCCATCCTTCAATTGCCGCCAGCCCTATCTGCTGTTGGAAGCCGTGACAGTTATAGGGAGAGAGCTGCAGCAGAAAGAAGGTGCCCCATGAGCTGTGATAGGGGGAGGGCTGCAGCAGAAAGAACCATGTGAGGTACAGAGCTGGTTCTAGCTTTGTTAGAAAGATATTGTCATGTACTATATGATATCTGATTTACATTTTTTTTTTTACATCAATCATTGGACAACCCCTTTAAGTCCTGGAAAACCGTTTCAGGTTTGAATCTATCAATCAGAAGTAAAGTAAGACTAAGATCCTGTAATGAATATACAGCGTGTGTGATGCTGTTCCAGCATGACACATGGCGTGCGGTGAAGGCGTCTGACGATTATCATATTTCTGACATTCAAGAAATGATCCAGATGGGTTAATGATGTTGAATCTCACAATATATTTGTCACTTCCATCTAATGATAGATCTTTGGACGTTCATTTCGAGATGATTCAGGAAGGTTCAGACGCATCGCTGCACGTTCCTGCGTTCATTGATCTGGAGTGTGAACGTGATCTTATTAAATGCCAGCCAACTCCAGTCAGCAGCTTGAGGAGGAAGCGAGATGCCGTAAGATCATTGCAGGCCTTGATTACAGCCAAAAAAGAAGTCGGGGTCGGCAATTAAAAAGTGAAAATGTTTGGGGGGGCGATCTGAGAAATTCCTTGTGGAACTTGTGAGAAAGTTGCGTCATGCCATGTGGGTTATATACATAGAATGGGGCACATGTATTAACCCCTCATGTCAGTTTAAAAAAATTCTCAAAAATTCTACTCTTCACAATTTTCAGCCACTTACAGCACAAAAAGTGGATGTAGTTTGTTGAAAGTGGACAGGGCCACCCAAGCTCAACATAATTACTAATGTTGAGCAAATCGAACTCCACAAACTGGAGTTCAATCTGATTTTTAGGGAAAATGCGATTCTCAACAAAGCCGAATATCCTCAGGCTTTGTTGTAGCAAATCAATTTTCCATGAATGGCGGTAAAAAACTATACTTACCTCATCCGTTTGATCGTGAAGCGCCGGCCGCCACCATCTTGATTAGAGATGAGCGAATCATTCCAAAAATTATTCGCCGAACATTCGCCGAACTTTTCCTAAAATTCGTATATTCGACGAATAGATTTGTTGTATTTGCGTACAAAATATACGTTATTATGTGCTATTAGCGAACACTCGCTCACTAATAACAAACGTTCATTTACAAAATGTACGCAACTTCTTAGAAGACGTACGCATGAGCATACAAATAGCTTACGAATCTCAGCGTACTATTGTCTAAGCGATTACGTAATACGATGGCACGTACGCACTCCTCAGAGGCAGAGCGAATATTCGAGACTAGGGATGAGCGAACCGAACCGTAACGAACCAGATTCGTTACGAACTTTCCCAAAAGTTCGGTTCGTCACCGAACCGAATTTTGACAAAGTTCGTAACGAATCTGGTTAAAATAACGGCGACGGAAAATATACGCATATTTATTGAGAATGTACGCTAATTCGTACATATTCAGTTAAGTAGCGTACAATTGACAGCGCTACACTGTATGTTCGTTACTTGAGTAGGAATGTTCGCAGACGCAGTGTATGAGTACGCTAATGCGTACATATTCAGTTAAGTAGCGTACCTTTGACAACGCTAGACTGTATGTTCGTTACTTGTGTAGGAATGTTAGCAGACGCAGTGTATGCGTACGCTAATGCGTACATATTCATTTAGTTAAGTAGCGTACCTTTGACAACGCTAGACTGTATGTTCGTTATTTGTGCGGGAATGTTCGCATTAGCGTACGCATTAGTGTAGATTCCCAAATATGCGTACATTTTGCGTCGCCTTTGTTGAAGTCACTTGGATTTTTTCCACTTTTTTCATTGTAATAGCAACTGCAAGTAAACGAAACTGTACCCTATCTGACTCCCATTATTGTAGAAGCAATTATTCAGCCGTTATAGCAAGGTTCGTTTTAGGTTCGGTTCGTACGAATCCGAACTTCAAGAAAGTTCGCCGAAGCGAACCGAACTTTTCAAAAGTTCGCTCATCCCTATTCGAGACACATATATGGTAAAGTGCAAATACATTATTAGGCTTCATTCACACGACCGTATGTGTTTTGCGGTCCGCAAATTGCGGATCCACAAAAAAAACGGATGACGTTCCATATGGCATCCGTGTTTCCGTTTTTTTTGCGGATCCATTGTAACAATGCCTATCCTTGTCAGCAAAACGGACAATAATAGGAAATGTTCTATCTTTTTTGCGGAACGGAAATACGGACATACGGAAACGGAATGCACACGGAGTACCTTCCGTTTTTTTTGCGGACCCATTGAAATGAATGGTTCCGCATACGGTTCCCAAAAAAAACGGAACGGACACGGAAACAAAATACAGCCGTGTGAATGAAGCTTTATAGGTATAATATAAAAATTTTAAATATCACCTACCTAGTATGCTCACGGACACGTTTAAGTCTCTTTTCTGCTGACGCTTGTCATAGAACTGGAGCAGAGTCCCAAACTCAGTCGCAATTTGTAATCCACATAGGTAAAATTGTAATACAGATGGGTAAAAAAATAGCAGCAAAGGTTCCTTAAAAAACCCTCTTTCAAGGGGCTCCCCAAATAACCTGAAAAGGGGGAAAAAGGGATGAGGCGCACGAATGCGCAACTTAATTTCCTGAGTTGCCTCGTCATCCTCCCGCGCTGGAGAAAGGGGCGGAACTACCAGGGAGGAGTCTGCATCGCTATATTGAATTCGTACGCGACAGCGTATAGAGTAACTACCAGGGAAAAGTCTGCATCGCTGAATTGAATTCGTACGCGACAGCGTATAGAGTAACTAAATTATACGTAGAATAGCGTATAATTTATAGGACACACTACGTAGCGAATGCGTACAAAAGCGAAGCGAATCAACTAATATTCGGATTCGCTTCGCAGCTGAAAAATCCCAAGATTCGATACGAATCTACGAAGCGGCAAATAGATTCGCTCATCTCTAATCTTGATTGAAGATCTCGCACAAAATCCCGTGCACGCTGATGTATGATGTCTCCATGCCGGCCAACATGATGACATCATCACAGGCCACTCCAGATTTCATACCGGATCCTCAATCAATCATGGCGGCGGCTCTTCACAATCAAATGGATGAGGTAAGTATGATTTTTTATTTTTTTTTTTTTTAATGTTACACTGTAATATTACTATCAGATGCAGTGATCAGCTATGAACGCAGCATCTGAGGGGTACAATGTGGGGGGCTGCGTAATCGCCGCTCCCTGTCATTGCACCCACTACTTACAAAGAAATATGCTTCATGACAAAGTAATTAGTCACGAAGTAAATTTTTTGTAAAATTAGGCGAAGCAGCTGGATCAAATTTTTGAATACTTCGCTCACCACTAATGTTTGCTGCAGGATACTTTATCGGAAGTGTAGTAGACTGTTCTTTCCTATAGACAGAAAAATATGTACGCAACGCATATCGGCCCAACATATTCCAATGGACACTCTTTCGGCCTGTGCTGTGTACACGGGGACCTGCGGTAATATTTGGCATGTATTCAGTATGTTTCCGAATGTGTGCAAAAATGAGATGTGAACTGAGCCCAAGGGGCTACTGAAACTCGCATATTTTGGATGCATTTTCCATCCATATTATTCTCGTGTATCACAGTCCAATAGTGAATTTAACTGACCTGAATTTTTTGCCAAAACGACTGTATTCAGATCTAGCTGTGGGTTTGAAAAAATGTAGAATATTTTTTGGTGGGACAACCCCTTTAATGATGAATGTTGCCTAAACAATCAGTTTCTAATTAGTTAATTGAATACTGCCTTGGTTTGCGTGGCCATGAGGTTCTAGCCGCAGTGTGGACTTTTCCACTCTTAGGCCCCTTTCACACGAGCGAGTTTTCCGTGCGGGTGCAATGTGTGACGTGAATGTATAGCACCCACACTGAATCCTGACCCATTCATTTCAAAGGGACTGTGTATATAAGTGTTTTTTTGTTTTTTTCTATGCTTCAGTTCTGAGGTGTGTGAAAAACGCAGCATGTTCTATATTCAACGTTTTTCATGCAGCCGTGGCCCCATAGAAGAGAATGGGGCTTCAGTGAAAAACGTATAGCACCAGGAAGCAAGTGCGGATGCAATGTGTGTTTCACTGATGGTTGCTAAGAGATGTAACATAGTAACACAGTTTATAAGGCCGAAAAAAGACATCTGTCCATCCAGTTCGGCCTGTTTTCCTACAAGTTGATCCAGAGGAAGGCAAAAAACCCCTGTGAGGTAGAAGCCAATTTTCCCCACTTTAGGGAAAAAAAATTCCTTCCCGACTCCAATCAGGCAATCAGAATTACTCCCTGGATCAACGACCCCTCTCTAGTAACTATACCCTGTAATATTATTACCCTCCAGAAATACATCCAGGCCCCTCTTGGACTCTTTTAGTGAACTTACCATCACCACCTCCTCAGGCAGAGAGTTCCATAGTCTCACTGCTCTTACCGTAAAGAATCCTCTTCTATGTTTGTGTACAAACCTTCTTTCCTACAGACGCAGAGGATGTCCCCTCGTCACAGTCCTGGGGATAAATAGATGATGGGAGAGATCTCTGTACTGACCTCTGATATATTTATACATAGTTATTAGATCTCCCCTCAGTCGTCTTTTTTCTAAAGTGAATAAGCCTAATTTTGATAATCTTTCAGGGTACTGTATTCCACCCATTTCAGTTATTACCTTAGTTGCCCTCCTCTGAACCCTCTCCAGCTCTGCTATGTCTGCCTTGTTCACAGGAGCCCAGAACTGTACACAGTACTCCATGTGTGGTCTGACTAGTGATTTGTGAAGTGGCAGGACTATGTTCTCATCACGGGCATCTATTCCTCTTTTGATGCAACCCATTATCTTATTGGCCTTGGCAGCAGCTGTCTGACACTGGTTTCTACAGCTTAGTTTGCTGTTCACTAAAATTCCTAGGTCCTTTTACATGTCAGAGTTACCCAATATTTTACCATTTAGTATGTACTGGTGACTTGCATTATTCCTTCCCATATGCATAACCTTACATTTGTCAGTGTTAAACCTCATCTGCCACTTTTCTGACCAAGCCTCCAGTCTATCCAGATCCATCTGTAGCAGTGTACTGTCCTATTCTGTGTTAATTACTTTACACAGTTTAGTGTCATCTGCAAAAATTGATATTTTACTGTGCAAGCCTTCTACAAGATGATTAATAAATATATTGAAGAGAATAGGGCCCAATACTGACCCCTGTGGTACCCCACTAGTGACAGTGACCCAATCTGAATATGTGCCGTTAATAACCACCCTCTGTTTTCTATCACTGAGCCAGTTACTTACCCACATACAGACATTTTCTCCCAGGCCAAGCATTCTCATTTTATATACTAACCTTTTATGTGGTACAGTGTCAAATGCTTTGGAGAAGTCCAGATATACGACATCCATTGATTCGCAGCGGTCCAGTCTAGAACTTACCTCCTCAAAGAAACTGATTAAATTGGTTTGACATGACCAATCCCTCATGAAGCCATGCTGATATGGAGTAATTTGCTTATTTTTATTGAGGTACTCCAAGAAAGCATCTCTTAGAAAACCCTCAAACAGTTTACCCACGACAGATGTTAAACTTACCGGCCTATAGTTCCCGGGCTCTCTTTTTGGACCCTTTTTGAATATTGGCACCGCATTTGCTATGTGCCAATCCTCTGGAACCTCTCTGTCAGTATAGAGTCCTTAAATATCAGAAATAAGGGTCTGGCGATGACATTACTTAATTCTCTTAGGATACGGGGGTGTATGCCATCCGGTCCTGGTGATTTGTCTATTTTAATCTTTTTAAGACGCAGCTCTACTTCTTCCTGGGTCAGACAGGGCACTTTTAATGAGGAATTTACTTTTATATTCTGCATTTCATCTGACAGTTTATTTTCCTCAGTGAATACAGTGGAGAAAAAGATATTTAGTAGCTTTGCTTTCTCCTCATCGCTCTCTGCAACTCCCCCCTCATTACTCTGTAAGGGGCCGACACTTTCAGGTTTATACTTTTTACCATTTATATAATTAAAGAACATTTTAGGGTTAGTTTTACTCTCTTTGCCGATTAATCTCTTGGTCTCTAGTTTGGCTGTTTTTATTTGTCTTTTACATATTCTATTTTTTTCCTTATAGTTTTTCAATGCTTCCTCGCACTCCTCCTGTTTTAGTGATTTAAATGCTTTCTGATGTTGTTTGTAAACCTTCAGTTTTTTATCACGTGCGTGAAAAACGCATCAAAACACATTTCACCTGTGCAGAAAAAACTGAACAACTGAACGCAATCGCAGACAAAACTGACTGAACTTGCTTGCAAAATGGTGCGAGTTTCCCTGAACGCATCCAGAGCCAATCCATCACGCTTGTGTAAAAGAGGCCTTAAAGAGTAACTAAACCTTTGTATCAAATTTGAATATGATGTCCCTAATGCCCTAATATAATATACTTTATTAATTAATTTTGTATTTTTATTAGACTTTTTCCTCCCTAAAGCACACCATTCCCTGTGATCTTAAAACTCACTTCTCTGTACAACGCTGACAGCTCAGCGGTGTACGAGTATGGACTGTGAAATTTATGAATGGGACCGCAGCGCAGTGAGTACAGGCAGGAGCACATATTGTACCCCTGTACTATGCGAGGATTAGCTGAGCAGAGCTGACTCCTTCTTCACTAAGCTAAGAGCTAACTGCATATCAGCTCTTAGCTTAGCGGAGCAGGCAGAAGCAGGAGCCCGCTACTCTCAGCTAATCCCATACCCAGTACCCATGTGCTATGCCAGGAGTTAGTAATCCTCTGGGGGGCAAGGGCAGTAATTTTCGCTGCTGCCTGTACTCCCTGCGCTGCTGCAGCCCCATTCATAAATTTCACACTTGGTTCAATGTTGAACTGTCAGCAGTGTACAGAGAACTGAGTTTTAGGCGCACAGGGAATGGTGCGCTTAAGGGAGGAAAAAGTATAATAAAAATATAAAATTCCTTAATAAAATATATTAGAAAAAGTTTTATTAGAGCATTAGGGATGTCATATTAAAGTGTGATACAAAGGTTTAGTTAAAACAGTGTTAATAATGGAAAAACGCAGTATCCATGTTAAAAATAGTAAAAACAGAAAAAAAAGTTATAGCTATTAAATTAACATCTAGACCTCCTCTGGTCCTGAAGGTCCAACATACATGAACTAGTTAGTTTCTGTGTATATGAGGGTCTACAGACCATACACATGCTGTACTCTGAGAACAAACTTTAGAAATCTAGAAGTCACTCACCATTTCAACAAGTGACAGATACAGGAACATTCCCGCAGTGACAGCAAAAATCCAGATCTGTACATCTGGGTTAGTTGACACTGACAGGCCGATGTAGAGACCCGCAAAGGCCGTTAAGGCACTGATAAAGTTCATGAGAAAGGCAATTTTTGCGGTAAGTCCAGTATTCAGTAACACAGCGAAATCCCCTGCAAGAGAAAAACAAGGTTCTTTTTTAATTTTAAGGCAATCTATATGTAATACCCCAGAGTGGTAATACCATTGCTACACCCTGCTACTGTCTCTAATGGACTAACCATAATGTCATCTGTGCATTTATTCCAGGTCCTCTTACACTGTGACTTAATTGCTCTGCTATGTAACTGTTATGTGTTGTATTACATGTTATATGCCTGGTTCACCAGCAGGTGGCAGCGTGTATGGCATAGAGACGTTTAGATTCCGTATAGATTAACCGACAGAGTGTGGCAAGGGGGTCAAGGTACCCCCAGAGAGAGATAAAACAGAATATTTAAGATTGCCTGCCAGTTTATGCCAAAACCTGCTGGAGCCAAGAGAAACACCATTTCTTGTACGGATGCAAGATGATTAAAGTAAAGCTGTTGAACTTAAAAGTCTGGAATGGACTATTTCTCCACATCCTACAATTCTCCCCTTTATTGCTTCAGAGCCTAACCCTGGGGAGTGACGATATCCATTTAGGAGTACTGTGACACACACAGAAAACTATTGAGGCCACATCACACCACTCGGCATTACGATAAACCTGGGACATGATCGGTCCTGGGGCCCAGCACGTTGCGTATATTAGTATGCTTAATCTTTAGTGGTACTCTACCATCTAGGTGCTCAATATTTGGTCTATCTGCTGAGATCCCCACTGATCGCTAGAATGTGAGTCCCAAGTCTCCTGTCACCAGGCCAGCCATGGTGAGGAAAAGTTGTATGGGGATGCCACCCCAGATAACGCTATGGGAGACACAGAAACAACTGAGTGGACTGGGACCCCCACCAGTGGTTGAACACCAGCTAGTGGTTTCGCACACAGTAACCCACATTTACAAATGTGAGTGCACCTAGATTGTGGCGTAAGTTGTGGCAAAATGTAGTGCAAGTTAGCTCATCTACAGTATAACTCTTTATTGTGCCGTTCCTGTGTTATTCTTCCTAACATGAATCAAATGACAACTGGGCATTACCATTCCTTTTGTCAAAAGGATGTGTTTCTACACAGTCGCCTTATCAGCACTGATTGGATAGTGACAGACAGCAAAGAAACAGCTACAGCCAACATTAAAGGCACTGCTGTCAGGTGAGGGACTACGGCTAAGACACCCATCACCCACAATACTACTAGGCCAGTACAATACTGTACTACTGCTAAACTGCAGCCAAACAACCTGCCTCCATAATCTTTACTGGTGCCAGAAAATTGCGCTGCTATTAGATGTACCAGAAGTTATACTTTGGATTAAGTAAAACACTTTTATACGTTCATTTCTGACCTCAGTCTTCAAAATTAAATTTCCACTGCACGGCTCCCCAGGGAGCAATGGCCACTACCACTTCTATTCTCTACACCGGCTCCTCAGGGGCTCACTTCACTTTACACCAGGTATTGCCCAGTGTATAAGTTTTATGCCTCATTAATTTTGGGTACACTGGAGCAGGTATAGCGCACTGGAGCAGGTATGGAGCACATTTATTAGGGGTCTTGGACACTTTTTGTGCCTCGTTTGGCAAGTGAGCAGAGTTTTGCAGAAAAGGGGACGCGGCTAAACAGAGTGGCTTAAAGGTTTTCAACTGTCCATCAACTTTCTTTAAAATAATCATTTATGAAGGTTGCTGTAATTTTGTAATATATTCGGGGCTATGGTCACATGACCATGTCCATGCAGCTCTATTTCCTGTGACGTTATGTCCATGGGAGGGGCAGTGCTGTGGAATGTCTATATAACTGGGTGGGAGAAGCTATAAAGTAGCTGGGTGTTGTTCGGGGCAGTGCTGGGGGGGTTTCTATGTAACTAGCTGGGTGGTAGGATCTATAAACTAGCTGGGTGTTGTTAGGGGCGGTGCTGGGGGGGGTGTCTATGTAACTAGCTGGGTGGGAGGAGCTATAAACTAGCTGGGTGTTGTTAGAGGCAGTGCTGGAGGTGTGGCAGAGAAAGGAGAAGTGCATCATGGGTTTGGTGGGATACAGCAACAGGAAGTGATACATACAGGATTGAAACAGACCAGAGAGATTGGTTTACATGGTGCAAACGGGTCAAGAGAGTCCAAATTGGATGGGGGGGGTATGCAGAAGATGTACATGAGGTAAGCAACTACATGAGCAAATCTGTTAAATACCATAGTAATGCTGGAAAACCCCTTTAAGATGCAATACTGTGCACAAAAGTTGGCACAAAATCCTGAGACAAAGTAAACCAACTAACAGGTGGTATAAATGTAGACTATATAGTCTAAATATACACCAGATTGATCATCCAGCCACAGTGACAGGTCGACACCAACTTAGTATTAGACAAACCAGATAAGTAAATATGCCTCTACATTGGTGATTGGCCCTTTATAGCATAATATACTGTGCAAGTTAGTGATTTGATGTACATACCCATTTCATGGGGGATTTCATGACACAGAATGGCTATGGTTGTCGCCACGCCTGTTTCGGTTGAAGATGAAAATGCAGATCCTATTACCATGCCATCAGCAAAATTATGCAGACTGTCTCCAACCAAGATCATTATGGCTAGCAAGGTTATCCCTTTATCTAAAAAAAAAAAGAAGGAAAGTAGTATGACAGATCATATTTGGCACTATATTTATTATATGTATTATTTACTTTAGATTAGTCTGTATATGTAACCAGGCTTAATTTTCTAATTGGACACCATTGAGGCGATTTTTTTTCTTTATTATTGTATTTAATAGGTCTTTATCAAAAGTACAGTACAACAGTATTTCCTCTACAGCTTACATCAGAATATGTGCAGACTACCGGGCTCTCTGTTTCACCCTGAATCTGTCAGTGACCACTTGATCTGTAACTTGTATCTCTGAACTCCTGACAGCCCATAAACACTCATTAGAGCTAAATTCTTATATGTTTGATAAGGCTTCCTCTAGGGAACTGTTCCATCCTGGTCAGTATTGTATATTAATACAGAAGATCGCCGGTGCATGCGCTGTACAGAACCCATGTGACAATGATCTGTACTGTATTGCACCTGCGCGGATGACATGGTTGAACACGCCGGAGCAAGTCTTCAGCGGGTCATGATTACGTCTTCATTGCCTGGCACTGTCAAAGGGGTTAGCATGCACACTACAAGTGAGTGAGTGGCACCTCTGGGTGAAACGAGGTACAACGGCACTAAGGGATGAAAGATTATAGTAACTATGGCTCATTCCCTATAGTTTCCAGTGCCCAGATTAAATGACTCCAGTGCCAATTGACTATCATTGTTTTATCATTAACGCCCCATTCACACGAGCAACATTTTTTGCAGATCGTACATGGACCCATTCATTTCTATGGACTCACAAGAAAATGGGCAGCACCAGTTCTGTCCGCATCCGTATGTCCATTCCTCAGTCCCACAAAAAATATTGAACATGTCCTATTCTTGCAACACAAAAGTCACAAGGACGTCATACGTATTTTTGTGGATCACAAAATATGGCCAAATGCACCCTAATTAGTGCTCATCATGGACTGTATCTGTATAAAACCAAGCTTAACATGTTCAATATCTCTATTGTCTACTTACGTTTCTTCCTAACTCTGAGGTTGACTGGAGTAATATCTGCTATAGCGCCCTCTGTAGGTTCACAGTCTTCTGGACTCCTCTATCAAAATAATCATTTAAAAGGTAATATTAATCTACAGCAAAATCAAAAAACTCGTGGAATTCACATCTGGCACAGAGCAAACATCTGTAGGTTGTAATTATTTACAATTATGTAAGGATGGGAATAGGCAAAAGTGTTGAGTGAGGGGTCGCAGAGGTGCGGTTTCTCAGTAAATGGACAGATTCTCGGTGGGCCAGTCTGTCAGGGGGCTTCCTGACATGACTGAACAATAACTGCACTGATGATGTGAACCCTGGATCATTAGTATAGTTTGGAGGCTTGGAATTTGAAAGGACCTGTGATGACATCATCAAAGGTCCTTCACCCCCTGATAATATATAGAAGAACTGCAGGAGAAAATCTCTCCCTTCCAACTTCAGCCTCTGCTCTTGTCCTGCAAGTCTCAAAGAAAGGTGGGAAATATGGGGACAATTAAAAAACTGAATACAAGTAATCCTTACATGAAGTAGAAGGGCCATTCGTTTCATGCAAAGTTCCAAATTCATTGGCCCAGATTTACCAAAGATGGCTTAAGATTTATCACAGGGGCCCGGCTGGATGATGGGTGTGGTGCAGCAATAGACACTTTTCTCTCACTTTATACCAACTTTTGGTTGGTTTACTCTGAGACAGATTTTTATGCAGTAATTGTGCCACTATTTTGGAGAAATATGGTGATTCTTAGACCTGCCCCCTCCCCAGTAAAGCCCCAGAATAAATAATCTTTTTGGATACAGTATGTTTTGGTACTTGTTTGTGGTCTGATGCTGAAGTACGGTATCTTCTTTTTCATAGGCTGTATATCAAATTTTTAAAATCTCCCCAGATAAGTGACGCACAGCCGGCACACGTTGCAAAAGAAAATTGGATTCATCAGACCAGACCACCTTCTTCCTTTGATCCATGGTCTAGTATTGATGCTCATATGCCGATTTTAGGTACTTTGGGCAGTGGACATGGGCGTTCTGTCCGCTCCGCAGAGCAAGCTGCGACTAACATATGATATATGATATACAATATACGATATATAACATCCTGGTCTCTTGTCTGATCGTGTGGCCCCTTCACAACACAAAACTTACCAGCTGAATAGTAGATGTTGATTTGGCTTTCCTGGACTGGTCATTCAAGTGGGAATCCAGTGGGAGGTCATGGGAATGTGTCAGATGACCATTCACTAGTGATAGACCCTGTACGAAACATTGGAATAGGATTAGGAGACTCTCACTGGTGATAGAATAAGTACTGCAAATGAGCATGTCACTTTTAGTAAGCAATAATGGGTGTTACCAATTGGGGGCATGTCACCGCTCAGGCCTCGTTCACATTTCCGTTTTTCACTGATGCGTGCTGTCTGCATTTTCCACGGACAGCACACGTACCCATCGATTTAAATGTATCTGTTCACATTTCAGCATTTTTCTACTGAGCGTGGGTCAGTAAAAAAATCACGGGGACATGCACTACTTTGATCCGTGATGCGGACCAAGCATGCCCATTGAAGTCTATGGGTCCGTGAAAATCACTGACACACATCCGTGTTGTGTCCGTGATGCGTCCGTTTTTCACTGATGACTAATAGGAGATTCTTTGGAAATCAATTTTTAGCTGAGCAACGTCAGTGAATTACGGATGCCACACGGATGGTAAAAACGGACACACGGACCAACCACAGATCCTTCACGGACAGCTTCATGGATGAAACACGTACGCTTTTTTTCACGGATGGGTCACTGACACGGAAATGTGGACGAGGCCTCAGTCTGACACTATCTAATTAGTGCTGCCAGCGTCAGACTGGGCAGGGATACATCCCCAACAGGTAGCACCCAGATGGACGTTTATTGCAGACTGCTGGGAATTCATTCATAAAGAATGATAGAAGAATGGCACAACATAGAGTCACAAATGATACATAATTGTTATTAAATGAGAAATGCAAGTAGTTACTAAAACAGACATGTCAGGAGGAGGGGCAGTTTCTCTTTATGGAGTAATTTAAAGGGGTTGTTCGGGTTCAGAGCTGAACCCGGACATACCTTTCAATTCACCCAGGCAGCCCACCTGAACAGGGCATCCGCCCGGCAGTGAGCCCGGTGACATCATCGGCGCCGATGGGCGGGCTTTAGCGCTGCCCTAGCCATTCAAACGGCTAGGGCAGCGCTAAAGCTGGCCAATTACGGCCAGTGACATCACCGAACTCACTGCCGGGCGGAAGCCTCCGCCCGGCAGTGAATGTTTACAAACAAAAGAGCCCTTGCCCTGCGCGATCCAGCGCAGGGCAAGGGAGGGCATTGGAGCAGGAGATGCTCCGATGCCCTGTTCAGGAGGGCTGCCGGAGTGAGAACCTGGGTATGTCCGGGTTCAGCTCTGAACCCGGACAACCCCTTTAATTGATAATGCACTTATACACATGAGATATTTATGTGAAACTTCTGAGCCTCAATGTCTGTAACAGGGTCCTCCCAATTTGTAATTTATAGTAGATATAATGTGATAGAGGGGACTTTGGGCCACCTCAGTCAATAAGACACTGGAACAACTGCCCCTTCTATACCCTTTATAGGTGCATCCCTGAATTTACAAAATTCGACAGCCTGATGGCTTGTCTTTTTTCAACGGTATTAACTATGTAACCATTTTGGAAATGGCAGTTAAAATGTCAAGTCTACATGAGTTATCGCTGCCCTTGACTTTCGACTGTCAACCAGAGGCACAGCTTTTGTGCCTGTGTCATCACTGCGCCATATACAGTATATGTACACTGCAGATCTATAAGGGGGTATTCAAATTTATATTTTTTAGCTTATTTGTTTATATGATTGGAAATCATACCATTATAATATACTAATATACAGGTGCGTATCAATAAGTTACCATTGAAACATTCATTTATTTCAATAATTCAATTCAACCATTAATTTTTTTATGTTGATGATGTAGCTTATAGTTAACGAAAACCCAAAAGTCAGTATCTCAGAAAATGTCAATCTTGTAGACTCATGGTGTTACACTCTAACCATTTAATCTACACAAAACACCTGCAAAGGTTTCCTAAGCTTTGAAATGGTCTCTCAGTCTGGTTCAGTAGGCGACACAATCATGGGGAAGACTGATGACTTGACAGTTGTCCAGAAGACAGTCATTGACACCCTGCACAAGGAGGGTAAGCCACAAAAGGGCATTGCTAAGGAAGATGGCTGTTCACAGGCTATAGTATCCAAGCATATTAATGGAAAGTTGAGTGTAAGGAAAAGGTGTGGTAGAAAAAGATGCACACGGAGGTAAGAGTAAAACTACTCCTCTTACCATTTTTGAGGAGTATTTTTATCCGAGGAGGAGTACGAAAGTTGCAGTAATACAAATACATAATATGTATGTCTACACTTGTTCACATCTGAGTTGGAGGCTCTGTTTGGGGCGTTTGTCACAGATTCTGTCAAAAAGAGTGCTGGATCGGGCACATAACTGACAGGAACGATGCTGAGCAGACTCAATTGACTATAATGAAGTCCGTTCTCTGGAGAGAATGCAGAGCAGGTTATTATATCCAAGTGATCAAGCACAGGGAAGATCCACTATTGGACTGGACTTTATCACTTGGCTATAATAACCCGCGGTGCATTCACTCCAGACTCTAGGCTGGCCGCACACTTGAGTAATATTCCAGTTATTGTACTAGGCTGGAAAATTTCAGAGCAAAAATTTTGAGTGTGGTAAGCAAAAAAAAAATAAAAAATTTAGCCTTCAGTGGGAAAAAATTAAAAAAGATCACAAAACAAATACGGGGATTTAAAAATGCTGTGCAAGAATTTATTTTTATTTTTTACTTTCGTGGGGTTGCATGCAGAGGCATAACATGAAGCTCCTGGCCCCAGGGCTCCCATCTGTAGCAGGACCCCCCACCTACCATGTGCCATTTAATATTGGTATCTTGAATGGGAGAGGGGCCTAACCCTAATTCTTAGGCACTAGGGCTCGGGTACGACACCCTATAGACAGGGGTGGGATTCAAATTTTTAACAGGTTTCCTACTCAACGGCGGACACGCAGCGTCAAGACATGTTTATATATACATACACCATATATATGCAACACACATACACATAAATACACCATATACATGATACACATACATAAATTCACCATATACATGATACACATACATAAATACACCATATACATGGTACACATACATAAATACACCATATACATGGTACACATACATATATTTACCATATACATGATACACATACATAAATACACCATATACATGATACACATACATAAATACACCATATACATGATACACATACATAAATACACCATATACATGATACACATACATAAATACACCATATACATGGTACACATACATAAATACACCATATATACACTACACACACATAACACCCAACTAAGGAGCTAAACCATCAGCGGCGCGCAGAGCAATGGAAGCCGTCTCCAGCTGCCCTGCCGCCGCCAAAGTACCGGATCGGGACTCAGCCGGTAACACGATTCTCTGATCCAGTTGTAATTTTAACAACCAGATCTGGAGAACTGGAGGGAACTGGCTGAATCCCATGCCTGTCTATAGCTACACCCCCGGCTGCTTGTCATCCTGGTGCCTTTCCTCCCCCGGATATATTCTATATTTTTTCTTCTGAGTTGGATGATAACCTGGAGTGCTTTACATTCGAGCATGTGTTGGTTCGAGATAAATCCAGAGCGCAGGAATTTTACCGCGCAGGAATGTTTATATCCAGAATCTCAGATTTAAACAAAGCACAAGAGCCCTCAATTATGTCTAAGCCACCACTTTTCGATGAAGTCCTCGCGCAGCTTAATGTTCCATTACACTTGATGATTCAGAAATAGTCCGATCAGATTGATAAGCCTGCCTCACTCCGCAGCAGGACATTAATAGGTGGAGCATTCCTCAACGTGCGCCACTTATCACGTAGGCTTTAAATAGACGCTACACATCAAAAGTACAAATTCCTCGGCTCAATACGTAAACAGCTTCAGGTCCTTGTGATGATGAGCAGACTGAATGCACTTGTTTATGCTGAGCAAAGTTCTTCAAGTTGAGTCAGACCAGATGCCATGAAGTGCTCCACTGACTGGGAACATTAGACACAAACATGTCATTTGACTGGTATTTCACCAAGTTCCCTGACGGTTGCCAACTATATTCCTCTTTCTGATGAAGGATGAATAGATCATGAATGATAAGAAATGATTATTTCATATTTTTAATAGTTATAGAACTCCAAGCTACGTAACGCCAACTAGGGATGAAATTACTGCGATATAATTAGGGTTCCCACCTTTCCCAACAAAAAATACTGGCCAAGTTAAGCCGCACCCTAAATGGGGCTGGTTGTGGGTGTGTGGCTTAACACAGGGTGTTAATTTGCTATGTTATAATGTAGCTGCCAGTATCAATAATGCCCCCATTAGTTCCCCCTGGTAATATTAATACCTCCATTAGTGCCCACAGTAATATTAATGCCCCAATTAGTGCCCCCCAGTAAAATTAATGCCCCATTAGCTTCCCTCATAATCAATTGTACCCCCATTAGTGCCCCCAGTAATAGTAATGCATCCATTAGTCCCCCCAGAATTAATAATGCCCCCAATAGTGCCCCCAGTAATATTAATGCCCCAATTAGTGTCCCCAGCAATATTAATGCCTTCATTAGCGCCCTTCAGAATTAATTGTGACCCATTAGTGCCCCCAGTAATAGTAATGCCCCCATTAGTGTCCCTCAGAATTAATAATGCCCCCATTTGCATCTCCAGTAATATTAGTGTGCCATTTAGTGCCCCCCAGAATTAATAATGCCCCCATTAGCACCCCCAGAATTAATAGTGCCCCCATTTGTGCCCCCCAGTAATATTAATGCCCCCATTAGTATCCCCAGTAATAATAATGGCCCATTAGTGCCCTCCAGTAATGGTAATGCCCCCATTAGTGCCCCAATATTAATAATGCCCCCATTAATGTCCCCAGTAATAGTTTTACCAGGGAATAATAATTGCCAGTAGAAAAAAATTACCGGCAGGGGCACTAAATTACCGGATTCGCCGGTGAGTTACCATTGGCTTAAAGGGGATATCCCATGGAGTGGCGTACCTTCAAAGGAGACAGGCTGCTATGTGGCCTTGAAGGGGGGGGGGTTCCTGCTCAGTGCGAGCAACAGATTATTACAGTAAGTTCCCATTCAGATGAACATATGGCCTCCATGACCTGAAAAGCTATGGAAGGGCTTCTGAGTGTTTCCAAGTGCACCGCAGCAAGGAGTTCACGGGGCCGATACCCGTGTATTGCAGAGCCGCTGTTTGTGGTCCGCAACACAGGCATGGAAGTCATATGGTCATCTGCATAAATTTCTATGCACTGAGCTCCCCCTAGTGGTGACTGCAGGCAAACAACTTTGTAATATAAAGGAAGCATGACATTTATCAATGTGGTTTATCCAGCTTTCTGGTGTGAGTACATTGAGAAATATGGAAGTTAGAATGAGTGCTATATTTTTTATACATCTGTTTCACTTTACTGACATAGATGTCAGATAAAGTGGATGATTACAATTTATTTTTATTATTTTAATAACTTCCACTTAATTAAAAAAAAGTGAATTCATCTGAAATCTGGGGTATTGCACCTTAAATTCTGCATTGCATGGGAGTGATAGATACACATCTACTTGGAAAGAGGGTCGAGCATTGGGTCCCATACTAAATTTTGCTATGGGGCTGTATGAGATCTGTGCACACCCCTGATCCCATAAATCATTTCCATACCAAAATTCTGGAATTCTGTATTAAATTATTTTTGAGCATTACTAGCATTATAAAAAATTACTTTTTCGTAAGTTTTTTGGGTCCCATGTGCCTGCTGTTGCTCATCTATATTGCTGTGGTGAGCTCTGGACAGAATCAGTCTCCTTCCCCATCTGGCAGCTCAGGGGCGGACACAGACAGTAGAGGGCCCCTGTGCAAGTAATGTACCTGGGCCCCCCGACCTCCCCTAGACATAACCCCTTCTCCCACCACTCAGCCCCTGTGACATTTCATACTCTGACGCTCTCCCTTGACCTAGCCTGTTTTGTTTACATTTTTACAATGCTAAGCGGAGATGTCACTGGCACTGATGGGCGGCTTTACAGGCTAGGGTGGCACTAAACCCTGTCCATTAGTGCCGGTGACGTCACCGGGCTCACTGCTAGGCGGAAGTCCCCCCCTCCCCATAGTACACCCAGTGGTAATAAGGCTCCCTACAGTGCCCTCAGTACTAATAAGGCCCCCTTATAGGGCATCCCTAATAGTTATAAGGCCAATCTATAAAGCACTTTTATAGAGCTCTCAGTAGTAGTAATGCCGCTACCACTGCCCACAGTGTTTATAATGTTCCCATGTAAATAACATCACTCCTTAACCTCCTGTCCCCAAATAACACCAATCATCTCCCCCCAATTTTCTGTAACATACAGTCCCATATAACTAACACCCCTCCCCTCCCTTCAGCCCCTCTAACATACAGTCCCAGTTAAATAACACATTTCCCTCCCACTAAGCAGGGAGGAGGTATAATGGGGAGAACCACATCTCCCGGCATGTCTCTGGAACTTACATGGCATCACAGGTCTCCACTGCTCAGCGCTGCCTTTCTCTGCACTGGTCACATGACGGTGACCTCATGACAGGTCCTATCACCACTTCCAGTGCTGAACTGATCACATGACTATGATGTCATCCCAGATCCTTCAGCTATGGATGAAAGGCAGAACAGCAGCAGATTCGCAGTAAGTCCTATTCAGGGCCCCATCCCCCGCATCTATGCTGGCACTGGGAAGGGCCCCCCTCCCTCTCTGGGCCCCTGTGCAACTGAACATGCTGCACAGGCGGTATGTCTGCCCCTGTGGCAGCTGACAATATAGTCTGTTCCCTGGCATCTTCTTAACTATACTGCTGTGCTACAGTACAGACTCTGCTCCTTGACTGACAAGCAGGACAGAACAGATTTCTATTGGCTTCTTTGCAGTGACGAGGGGATCCTTGTGCATAGACCTGGACACTAGGTGGAACCACATCAGCATATAAAAGTTAAACATTGTTCATGTTTTATTATATATACAATGAATATGATATTTAAAGGGGTTTTCTGGTTTAATTGGTCCAAAGTGCAGGAAACATTGTGTATTTTTGCTCCATATACCTGCTTTTTATGTTAATGCTTTCCTTCTCCTTCTCTCAGCATCACTGCATCCTGGAGTGATGTTTACATGCAGAACTTCCTGTTTTCATCTTCCAGCTGTCTAACAAAATCTAGCATTCTTTGCTCCCTACGGTTTCACAGAGCTTGCTCTGCCTGCCACAACGTTCTCTATAGAAGTCACCCTCCTACACCTCCCATTTTCATGTTAGTTAGAAGGGACATGCCCTGATAAACATTACAGAGCATGGTGGGTTTGGTTACAAAAGCTGATGCAGTAATGCCAAGAGCAGGGGAAGGAAAGTGCTGGCATGAAAAATCTGCAGTGTTTGGGAGACTCTGGGCAGATAAATAAAACTTTCATTATGGTTATGGGTATGTCAGGATTAACCAACCCCAGAAGAGACACATTTTAATATTTGGAGTCCCCCCCCACCATTATGTTTGTCCCTGTGCAATAGTATTACAGTGGATTCTAGTGGAAGCCAGATTAATACTTTTGCAACAACAGTAGTTAGATTTAGATATAAGATTGTCTAGGATTAGCTGTGATTAGCTTTGAAACACTATAATGATATGACATTTCTACATTTCTAGGGGCTAAAGGAAAATTGAAACATCTTTAAAGGGAATTTATATTAAGAAAATGTAAAAAAAAAAAAAAAAAATCTTGCTAAACATCCACTTTTTATTTTATTATATATATAAAATTTAATATATTTTTATTTATATATATATATATATATATATATATATATATATATATATATATATTTATTTTATTTTTTTTCCTGTTCTGTGTGTAGTTTTTCTTACTGTCCTTTTGCAACATGACAGGCCTGAAGAAGTTTATGTTCAGCTGTGGGGTTGTACATTTTTCGCTTGGAGGGAGTCTATCACTTGTTTTTCACCGATATAATTAAGATTACTGCCCCACAGAAGATTGCACACACATCCCAGACATACCTGTGTGCACTGTGTGTCTGTATTACATGTCCAGGAAAAGCACTTTTATTCTGCTGGAAAACAGCTCCTAAGTGCCCAGCTCTGCTTCTGCAAGTGCTCAAAGCAAACCAGACGTAAAGGGGAGGGTTGCTTTAGCTGATCATATCTTAGGATTGGTAGCCTCTAGAAATATGAACCTGACCTTGTTTGAAAGCTGGCATTCCTACCTTTCAAATGATACCAGAATCAGAGCATTATATCCAGTATATCAGAAGATATAGCGGTTAGAAATCAAGTCATGAGTGAAAGCTGTTTTTACTTTCACCTTAAGCTGGGCACTTGGGAGCTGTTTTCCAGCAGAATAAAAGTGCTTTTCCTGGACATGGAATAAAGGCACAAAGTGCACACAGGTATGTCTGGGATGTGTCTGCAATCTTCTGTGAGGTAGTGCTCTTTGTTACATTGGTGAAAAACAGGTGACAGACTCCCTTTAAATGGGTTGTCTATTTGGGTCCCACATTTAGGACTCTCACTCTAGAGGACCTGTCCTTTCCTCCATTACATACACAACACTTTGATGTGAATAGGCAATGTTTAATGCTTAGGTTGTCCTGTGGGGAAATTAAACATTTACTGCCAGGTTGACCTCAGACTACAGTTGATTACAGCGCCCATACGGAGGACACTTTCTGATCAGTTTATTGTCATGGAAAGGAACCTTCTAAAACATATGGATTGTATGAAAGTGAACAAACTATATAATCCTCAATTTCCTTCTTTTTTGGTCGAGATCCATATACCAACCAGTTTTTAAAGTACCAACGAAGGCAGCTGTTATTCTTTACCTTGGCACGAGGACCAGACAGTTCTCATGTCTTTTCCTTGGCCTTGGCAGTTCCTCAGTTTGGCAAGAGGCCATTACTCAAATACATTACTATTTATTCTTTCTGTTGAAGACTTGGGACAGGAATTGTATACAGATAAGTTCCTGAAAAAGTACATAGCTATGGGAATACAAGCCGCTGGTCTGTTGTATACAGAAGCTCCAGTAACTTTTGTATCCCTCCCTTGTTTTTTTTGTAAATTGAATTTTAGTGAATTTATTTATATACTGTATTTTTCATTTTTATAATTTTAGTGGTGAATGATTCAAGTTTTCATACTGGCCACTAGGGCAGGCAGATTAGTTTAATGCATCTTACTTTATGCAGCTCACTTGTCAGCTTTGCTGTATAGATGAGGACAGAATGAGCAGAGTCATCTCATTTTCATTAGTGGGCGGGCTGCTCTATCGTACTGCTGGAGACTTAGATAAGGCAGGACAGCAGCTTTATATACAAAGATAAAAATGACTCTGTATGTGTCACCCCTATCACTCCCTTGTCTCTGAGAGTGTGTACTGATATTTCTCTCTCTATTGACTCTCACTCATTTCAGCTGCCAGAAAATACACATACCATATAGCCAATGTACGAAGGAAGTGTGTGCTTCCAAATGGCCTTCCTAGGAAAATAAAAAAACAAAAAACAATTAAGGCTACTTTCACACATCATGGATCTGCAAAAACTCTTCCGTTACAATAATACAAGAGCAAGCATCCGTCATGAACGGATCCGGTTGTATTATGTCTTGAACACCATTGAAAGTGAATGGGGGGCGGATCCGTTTTATATTGTGCCAGAGAAAACGGATCCGTCCTCATTGACTTAAAAGGTGAGTCATGACGGATCCGTCTTGCTCTGCACCACATCGTGGACAGAAAAACGCTGCTTGCAGAAATGGAAACCAAATGGAATGGAATGCATTTTGGTGCATTCTGTTTCATTCAGGGGAAGTGTTTTCATCCGCTATAGAGATTCGGCTCTCAATAGGGGAATTGAAAATGATAATGTGAAAGTAGCCTAATGTGCGCAGTAACTTGCTGTGATATGGCACATCACTCCTGGAGCCAATCACTATCCACAGGTGTAGACCGCTGAAGGCAGTGATTGGCTCTAGCAGTCACGTGCCATATCCAGGCATGTCACTTCTGCAAAAATAGAGGCAGGAATACTGGACCAGCTCCACAGAGAATTGCGCTGGAGAAAGGGATGAGTATGTCTTGTAGGGGTTGTCTAACAAATCTCTTACAATATATGAGACACTCCCTTTAACCCCTTAAAGGGGTATTCTCATCTTAGACAATGTGGGCATATTGCTAGGATATGCCCCAATTGTCTCATAGGTGCGGGACCCACCACTGGGACCTGCACCTATATCGAGAATGGAGCGGGGAGCGCTACACCTGGAGGACCCCAGGTTTCCCGGGGTCCGGCCACCAGCAGGCGCAGCTCTCCGCTGCTCCCATAGAAATGCACATGTGCGGCCACCGTTCCCATTTATTTCTATGTAGCTGACGGAAATAGCCGAGCAAGTGCTCGGCTATTTTCGGTGGCCCCATAGAAATGAATGGAGGGGCATGCGCAGTGCGCCCTCCTTCACTTTGGGGGCTCCGTTCTCGATATAGGTGCGGTACCTGCACCTATAAGACTATGGGGGCATATCCTAGCGATATGCCCCCATTGTCAATGATGGGAATAACCCTTTAATGAAACATTTTAATTCATTTTTTTATTGTTTACCATCAAAAATACAATGATGGAAATGGTGGGGTTTTTGCTCTGGCAGTTAGATGGTCAGGGGCATGCTGGTTGTTCAATGACAGATGTGGCAAATTCAAGATCTCTATGAGTAGGGGGCTATCAGCTGTTCATTACCACAGTGAGCATACTGTAGTTAAAGTGGTGCCATGGTTAAAGGAAATGCGTTACCAGAAAATGGCCTATTATATAAATCACATGTTTATATTTAGCATATTTTTAAAGATGAGTGGGGAGAAGTCACAGATTATCGTGCAAAGGACCTTTGCGCTGCAATCTGCACCAGAAATATGCCTAATTTAGCCATATTTCTGTTTGATAAGTGACCCCTAGAGATGAGCGAAATTTGCTTTGCCGAATATTCGCCAAATTTCTGACAAGATTCGTATTAAAACTAACTTATTCGTCGAATCTACTTAAAAAAAATTACGTACGTACAGTCAGCGTAGTTAAAAGTACGCAATACGTAAGCATTAGCGTACAAAAGTGCGTACGAATCCTTAGCGTACTATTGACGCGCGAATGTGTCATACGCACGATGTTAGGCCACGGCGTACAATCTTTAGAGGCAGTCCATATGAACTAGAAAAATAAGGTGATCACTGCTGCTAGCTATCAATAAGTGAATAATTTACTAAAAACACCGTACAATAAGTGCATAATAGGACACATTGCAGTTCCAGAAAAAGAATACACACAATGGGCTAAAGTGCTGAACCATTAAAAACAGTGTAGCTAATATACAGCAAAGACATAAGTATGCAAACATTTTAGTGCAATCAATTTCACATTTGCAAGCATAAAAGGGTCAGATATACGTTTGAGTCTCTCCTTATTGCGCCTAGTTGGCATGATAAAACACTGTCTGTCTGGAACACATAGTCCAAAATTCAATTGTAATCCACGTGAGGTAAAATTGTAATCCAAACAAGTAATGTGTAATCCACATGGATAATAGAGAATAGCAGCAAATAGAGAACCCTTTTTGCAAAGGGGGCTCCCAAATAACCTGAGAAGGGGGTAAAAAGGAAAATAGGCGCTTAGGCGCAACTGGGACCTTTTTGCAGAATGAGGGGAGTCCTAACTGACAGCCATGCCCACTCCAGCTGGGTGAGAGTCAAACGGGTGCAATACATTACATTAAAAAACAGCACATAGAGAACCCTTTTTGCCAAGGGGGCTCCCAAATAACCTGAGAAGGAGGTAAAAAGGAAAATAGGCGCACTTCGGCACAACAGGGAATTTTCTGCAGAATGGGTGGAGTCCTGACAGCCATGCCCATCTGGGTGAGAGTCAAACGGAGGCAACACAAACTAAACAAAAACAACTGCCAACTAGTGTTGAGCGAGCATGCTCGGCCGAACTCACTGTTCGGCCGAGCATGCCTACGCTCAGGTCCGCTCGGTGTTCGGCCAAACACCGAGTGTACTCGAGCGCAAAGCTCGAGTCTCTTTCCCGCACTATAATGTTGATTTGTACACTAATGCATACGAATTTGTACGCTAATGCGTACGCATTGTGCGCTAATGCGTACAAATTCAGTTAATTAGCATACTTTTACAAGTGAAAGGAGTAAAAGAGGAGAAGTCGCGATTCTGACCTTTTTCTATTAACCAGACACCCTCCCCTCTTCCGAGCGGGGGGTGCCTGGTTTAGTCCCATTGACTAACATTATGCTCGGGTCTCGGCCGAGCACTCGAGCAACCCCTAGTGCTCGGCCAGAGCACCCGAGCATACGAGCACAGAGGTGCTCGCTCAACACTACTGCCAACTAGCATCTCACCCGTCAGGTGCAGTCGATGGTGTGGCTCCCACAGTTCCTCCTGCAGTGTCCTTGACACTGCCAGTAGTTGGGTTCCTCAGATGAGGAGTCCTCCTCTCTCGAGCTGCTGCTGAAGCTCATCAGAGGACGCTCCTGCCTCTTGTAGGCCATGCTCGCTGCAGTGGTGGAACTCCAGTGCCCTCTTCTTCCTGAAGTTGGACTTGACCGGGTCCAGGTGGTGGTGACTCTGGCGAGCGCTGCAGCCATTTTCGCTTTTCCGGATCCTCCTGCCAGGACAGCAGGGGTAAGGACTTCCGGCTGCAGCGGTTCCAGAAAGGTTGCATCCAGGAAAGAAGCCCCAGCTTCGCCGACTGCTGCTGGCTTCATTTCCACGGCAGCTGGTATTGGTGGACTACCGTGGATTGGAAGGTGAACGATAACGTGGTCAACTGACCCAGCTGTAAGGACTGTGGTGGTGGTGGTGCTGGCAGCCCAGGAATCAGAGGCTCCGGCTGAGGCCCTGGCTTTTCCCTGAACTGGAGGACGCCATCTGGAAACTCCTGCAGACAGCGCAAGCGTCCTGGACCTGGTGGTTCATCCGGCCACACTTCTGGTTCCATTGTAGGGTGGTCGAGTACCTGGATGACCCAGTCCTCCACTGCGGTTTTATAGTCCCAGAGGGTCTGTGCATGGGCCGTCACAGATAGTGGACCAATTGGGTTCTGGTGTATGGAAGGGGTGGATCTCCTCCTGGGCAGCGAAGTGGATGTTCCAGCCACCTCCGCCTCATGAGCCACAAAAGACGCTCCAGCCGCACGAGCCACAGCAGACGTTCCAGCCGTACGAGCCACAGCAGACGTTCCAGCCGCATGAGCCACAGCAGACGTTCCAGCTGCACGAGCCACAGCAGATGCTCCAGCCGCCTCACGAGTCGCAGCAACAGCAACCTCAGCAGGTGGTAAGGAAGACACAGGCACTTAAGCTGGTTTCTCTGGCAGAGTTGCGACATCCTGATGTCTGGACAGGGCAGTTGTTCAGGGAACTCGTCCCCTAAATACATTTTGTTCCAATTTGAGCACAGCTGTTTTTTTGCCATGATGCTTGCCTCTTACTCTGAGGTCAGCGCTGGTGTAAACTGGTTCAGACTTCAGAGGAGGGTGGAGTACTGAGGGAGGAGTCTTCACTCCCTATACGTGCAAAACAGTTAGATCCCGTTGACCCAGGCTGTTTTTTTCCAGTTCTGAGGGCGTATCTTCACTTTCCTGCTCTTGCATAGGCGTATCGTCTCTGACCCGCCTCACGCAGAAAGCGTATGTTTCTTACGTTTCATACGTATTGTAGGTATCGTTAGCGTGTTAAATTTTGCGAAGATTTACGAATAATACGGAGCGAATCCAAAGAAATTTGGATTTGCGTCGCAGCTGAAAATTTCTAAGATTCGATACGAATCTACGAAGCGCTGAATAGATTAGCTCATCTCTATTGACCCCCTACATTTTTTCTGTAGAGTAAAAATACTCATATTACCATTTTTGAGGAGTATCTTTTGCCGAGGAGGAGTATGAAAGTTGCAGTAATTCAAATAAATAATACATAAGCCTACATAATGTTAAGAGCTTGTTCACATCTGCGCTGGAGGCTCCATTCGCGACCTGTGTCACAGATTCTGTCAAAAAGACCGGACAAAAAGCCTCACATGCAGGACTTCTTTGTCTGGTAAAAAAGACAAGAACCCAAAGAGAACTACTCTAATGGAGCAGAATAGTGTTGATCGAGCACTCTGGTAGTCTACAGAGCTCCCGAGCACAATGTAAGTCAATGGGAAAAGACCAGGCACCCCCTGCTCAGATGAGGGGAGGGTGTCGGGTTCATAGGAAAAGGTCAGAATCGCAAATTCTCCTCTTTCACTCGTTAAAGTCTGCTAATTAACTGAATTCATATGCATTAGCGCACAATGCGTAGCATTAGCAATGCTAATGTTACGCATTGTACACTAATGCGTACAAATTTGTATGCTAATGCTACGTATTGTACGCTAATGCATGCAAATCGCCATATATAACAAACTTTGTTTTTTTGTTGTTTTATCTCAGTGATACAAATCCATTTCATACAGCTGTGTGGAACCATTCTGTGTGTCACAGTTCAGCTGTCCAGTCACCACAAACCACAATCCGTATTTTCTGTCCAGGTGACCCATACTGTATGTCACGTAATCCAATACGGTCGTTTGCTCTCACTGATACAGCTACATTAGAAAAATCTGAGTGCGACATTTTTCTGGGTTGAAGTGAAAATAGCCACAATCAGCAGGGGCTGAGTTTGCTCTCTGATATATTCTGCACGTCACGTTAAAAAAAAAAAAAAACTTAGTTTTTTTGTTGTATAATGATTCGCTCACCTTCCTAATGTGATGGTTTGGTGCTCTATTCTCGGATACACCCACTATATGCAATATATATTTAATTTAGGTAAAATAGTTTGTGAATGAGCACTCCTATCACGGATACATATGTATAAAGGTATTTATTTGCAAATCACAACTTAAAAACACACATGTTTTAAAAGGGTGTGTTTTTAAGTTGTGATTTGCAAATAAATACCTTTATACATATGTATCCGTGATAGGAGTGCTCATTCACAAACTATTTTACCTTAGTTTTTTTGTTGTTTTATCTCAGTGATACAAATCCATTTCATACAGCTGTGTGGAACCATTCTGTGTGTCACAGTTCAGCTGTCCAGTCACCACAAACCACAATCCGTATTTTCTGTCCAGGTGACCTATACTGTACGTCACGTAATTAAAAAAGGTCTTTTGCTCTCACTGATAGAGCTACATTAGAAAAATCTGATTGAGACATTTGTCTGGGTTGCACTTAAGCAGACCAAGTCTGCCTAATCTAATAGTTTCAGTGTAATTGCTCCACACTGCACGGTACGTAATAAAATACGTAATTTTGCTCTAACTTATCCACCTAAATACAAACCACAATCCGTATTTTCTGTCCAGGTGACCCATACTGTACGTCACGTAATTAAAAAAGGTCTTTTGCTCTCACTGATACAGCTACATTAGAAAAATCTGAGTGCGACATTTTTCTGGGTTGCACTTAAGCAGACCAAGTCTGCCTAATCTAATAGTTTCAGTGTAATTGCTCCATACTGCACGGTACGTAATAAAATACGTAATTTTGCTCTAACTTATCCACCTATATATTAACTTGTTCAGATTGAACAAGTTTGTGGGTTTCAGTACAGCAGGCCCTTTTTTTTTTTTTTTTGTATATATAATACACTTATATACAGAAAATGTTGAACCCCAGGGCTAAGGGTCGAGGACGTGGGCATGGACATTCAATTACTGCAGGGGGCAGAGGCCGTGGTCCTGGGCACGGTGAGACAGTACCTGCTGATGAGGGAGCAGGGGAACGCCGCAGAGCTACACTCCCTAGCTCATGTCACAACTTACAGGAACACGTGGTAGAGGACTGTTGAAACCACAACAGTGCGAACAGCTGATGTCGTGGATTGCGGACAATGCTTCAAGTAATTTGTCCACCAGTCAGTCTTCCACGCAGTCCACCCACGTTACCCAAGGGAGCACTCCTCTGGCTCCTCCCCCTCAACCTCCTTCCCCCCAGTCTGCCCCCTCCCAGGAAAATTTGGAATGCGATCCGGCATGCTCTGAGGAACTGTTTTCTGGACCCTTCCCAGAGTCACAAACCACTTCTCAGGTTGCTGCTGACCTCTTTCCCGATGCCCAAGTTTTCCAACTGTCGCAGTCTGAGGGTGATGACATTGTTGACTTAGTGGAAGAAGTGTGTAAAGAGGTGTCGGACGATGAGGAGACACGGTTGTCAGACAGTGGTGAAGTTGTTGTCAGGGCAGAAAGTCCGATGGGGGAGCAGACTGATGAATCGGAGGATGACGAGGTGACTGACCCAAGCTGGGTTGATAAGCCGAGTGAAGACAGTGCTTCTGAGGCGGAGGCGAGTGCTGCACCAGAACAAATTGGAAGAGGCAGTGTAAGGCGCGGGCACCGACGCCGTGCACGCGCGTGCTTGCAGTCTAATTACGACACTGTCGCTTTAAGACACTGTGTTTTGGTTCAGACACAGGAAGTGGTCATAAGCTCCGACCTTGACCCTGCCTGTGATGTCACTTCCGCCAGGAGGTGATCAGGTGCCCATACTTCGAGGCTACAGGTGATGTCACATCCGCCAGTCCTGCACAGGAAGCACCGCCCTGTTAATTGGTTGCTTCACTATAAAAACCCCTCAGTATTGGCAGCAGGCGCCGGTGCCTTGTTGTTGCTTTGCTAAAGCTAGAGTCCCGGTCGCTCTGCTTCGTAACTAGGACCTTGGTTGCACATTAGGTGTAGTCTGTGGTCTAGGCAGGAGTTGTGTGGGTTCCAGTCTATGTTCCACTATCCTAGTGTGCGCCAGTGTGTGTGTTTGGAGGCCACATTGTGTGTTGGGCTGCAACCTCCTTCGGGAGGTGCGGAACTCGGCACACGTGGTCCGATTGAGAGCTGGGTATCCTGTGCTGGTCCCAGACTTGAGCGCATTGAGTGCTTGTGCGCATTTGCCTTCCGGGCATTGGGGCTCATCCCCTGTCCTCCTTCGGGAGCTTGCCTTTCCGGCTGCTTGGTTCCTGGGTTGCCCTGCTCGGGTGACTGAGGATCTGAGTCCAGTGATCCCCGGTGACTCTGTCTCAGGGCAGAGTCACTTTATTATTTAAAAAGGGGCCCCTTGGCCTAACAGTAGGCACCGGCCAGGGATCCGCCGGCGCTATGTCTCTGACTCCCTCCATGCAGGCATACCTTAAATTATGGGAACAATGCATGCAGGAGATGGAGCAACGTGCTGCCGCCATCTCGGCGTCTAGCACGGAATTGCTGTCCACCTTAGACGGTCGGTTGCAGGCCGTGTAGCAGCAGGCTGCCGCTACTTCCCACTCTGCTGCTGCTTCGGTATGTCCGCAAGTTCCCGTGGCGATTCACCGACCACCTAAGTTACCTTTGCCCGTACGATTCAGTGGGGAACAGCAGGAGTGTCGGGGATTCTTAAGTCAGTGCCTGATCCACTTTCAATTGAACCCGGACAGTTTTTTGGATGACCACACCAAAGTGGCATTCATAATATCCCTCTTATCCGGGCAGGCACTGGCTTGGGCTACCCCTCTATGGGAGAGAAGTGATCCTTGTGTGGCCTCCCTACCTCTCTTTTTGTCCTGCTTTAGAGAGGTGTTTCAGGGACCTGATCCTCTGGTTACCGCCAGCTCCTGTCTTCTGGAGCTACGCCAGGGAGCGGACTCGGTTTCACAATACGCCATCCGTTTCCGAACCCTGGCGTCCGAGTTGGCATGGCAAGATGCTCCCTTGCTAGCGATTTTCTCCGCCGGCTTAAGTCCGTCCATCAAGGACGAGCTGGCAGGTAGAGAAAGACCAGGTACTCTTCGGGGTCTCATCGATCTGGCCATAAGGATTGACCGCCGTCTGTCCGAACGCCGTCTTGAGCAAGCTACTGAGCAGAGACGGGGTCGGCTGGCTCCGGTATTTTCCAGGCCTGTGGTTCCACCTGAAGAACCTATGGAGATAGACAGACTCGGTCCCCGCAGGTCTTGGGTGGTTTGCTATTTTTGTAAGAAACCAGGCCACATTGCTCCCCATTGTCCTCAGAAGTCGGGAAACGGGCGCACCTAGGGTCAGTGGGAGGTATTCCCCTAGGTGAGATCGTACAAACCTCCACAAAATGCACACTTCCCGTCTTGATCAGGGTAGATGGTAAGACCACGCCAACCAGAGCCTTTATTGATTCCGGTGCTTCTGGTAATTTTATTTCACGTAAGTGGACCCAGAAGCTCGGAATTCCTATCAAACCTCTGGCCACCAGTATAAACATCACTGTGGTGGATGGCTCCAAATTAGGCAGGTGCATCACACACCGCACAGTTCCTGTCGAGATCCAGATAGGAGCCTTACATAAGGAGATCATTTCACTCCTAGTATTACCTCAGTCTGTGGATCCAATCCTCTTGGGCCTTCCATGGCTGAGACTACACGCTCCCACACTGGATTGGATCACCGGTGAGGTCAAACAGTGGGGTCCTTACTGTCAGGACAAGTGCATGACGAGGGTGATCTCTGTAGAGACACCTCCCCTTCCAGCTGAGCTTCAGGGGTTACCTGCGCAATACGTGGCTTTTGCTGACGTCTTCTGTAAGAAGGGGGCAGACACTCTACCCATACATCGTCCCTACGACTGTGCCATCGAGTTGGTACCGGGGTCTACTCCGCCCCGTCGTAGAGTGTACCCTCTGTCTGTACCGGAGACCGAAGCTATGTCAGCTTATATTAAAGAGAACCTTGAGAAGGGGTTCATACGAAAATCCAGTTCCCCTGCTGGGGCTGGTTTCTTTTTCGTTTCTAAAAAAGATGGGTCCTTGCGACCGTGTATTGACTATAGGGGTCTTAACGACATCACCGTAAAAAATAAATACCCGCTTCCTCTCATCTCCAAATTATTTGATCAGTTTCAGGGCGCAACGGTCTTTTCCAAACTAGACCTGCGCGGGGCATATAACCTGATCCGTATTCGGGAGGGTGATGAGTGGAAAACCGCATTTAACACCAGAGACGGTCATTATGAATACCTGGTTATGCCCTTTGGCCTCTGTAATGCTCCAGCGGTGTTTCAGGACTTCCTGAACGACATATTTAGGGATCTCTTGACTACCGCTGTGGTGGTCTACTTGGACGACATTCTGGTGTTTTCTCGCGACTTATCTACCCACAGGCGCATGGTGAAGGAGGTGTTGCACCGCCTTCGGATTAACCATTTGTACGCCAAATTAGAGAAGTGCGAGTTCGAGAAGACCCAGTTGGCCTTTCTTGGCTACATAGTTTCCGCACAGGGGCTTCAAATGGACCCCGATAAATTCAGGTCCATCATGGCTTGGCCCAAACCGCAGTCTTTAAAGGCGGTCCAGAGGTTTCTGGGGTTCGCCAATTATTATAGGAAGTTCATTCCCCATTTCTCTTCTCTGGTGGCCCCTCTCACTGCATTGACTCGCAAAAGGGCTAATCCTAGTAAATGGTCGTTGGAGGCGGAGCATGCCTTCATTGCGCTGAAGGAGGCCTTCCTATCGGCCACAGTGATTCATCGCCCAGACCCCCAACGCCCCTTCTTCGTGGAGGTGGATGCGTCATCGGTAGGGACTGGAGCTTTTCTCTACCAAAAGGATGGCAAAGGGACTAAACTGTCCTGTGGCTTTTTCTCCAAGGCCTTTAATCCTGCTGAGCGGAATTATTGCATAGGAGATCGGGAACTACTGGCCATCAAACTGGCTTTAGAGGAGTGGAGACATCTCCTGGAGGGGGCCAGGTTTCCCGTTGTGATCTTCACCGATCACAAGAATCTCTTGTATCTCCAATCTGCTCAGAGGCTTAACGCTCGACAGGCGAGATGGGCTCTTTTCTTTTCTCGTTTTAATTTTGTTTTACACTTTGTGAACGGGGACAAGAATGTCAGAGCGGATGCTTTGTCCCGCTCTTTTGATGCCCATGGTACTGAGCCTGAGGTTCGTCCCATCATTCCTGCAGAAAAGCTTCTACCTGTGAACCCTATTGGCCTGCGCCAGCTGCCTCCGGGTAAGACGTATGTGCCACCCGCTCGCAGAGAGGAGATCCTCTCTTGGGGCCATAATTCTCGTCTGGCTGGACACCCGGGTCCCAAAAGAACGATGGAATTAATTTCTTGGCACTATTGGTGGCCAGGTCTCAGTCGGGATTTTCGGGCTTTTACCCTGGGGTGCACCACCTGTGCCCGTAATAAGCCGGTCCGCCAGAGACCTTCGGGCTTGTTGATGCCTCTGCAAGTCCCTGAGAGTCCCTGGCAGGACATCGCCATGGACTTCGTGACGGGGCTCCTTTCCTCGGAAGGAAATACCGTGGTCTGGATCGTTACTGATCTATTCTCCCACGTATGCCACTTTGTTGCGCTGCCAGGGTTGCCTTCTGCGCCTCACTTGGCGGAATTATTTTTTCGCCACATCTTTCGGTTGCATGGGTTACCGAGGCGAATTATTTCCGACAGAGGTCCTCAGTTTGCAGCTAGGTTTTGGAGGGAGCTGTGCCAGCTACTGGGGGTTGATGTGGATCTTTCTTCGGCTTTTCACCCTCAAACTAATGGCTTGGCAGAAAGACTCAACCAATCCCTCCAAATTTACTTGCGACATTTTATTTCCGCAAGGCACGATAACTGGTCTGAGCTGTTGGCCTGGGCAGAGTTTGCAGTAAATAATTCTGTGTCCGATGCTGTGGGGAAAACCCCCTTCTTTGTCCAGAATGGACAACACCCCCGCCTTCCTCTTCCTTTGCCCGTCACGGCAGAGATGCCCGCTGTTGCGGATTTCGCCGCACATCTGCGAGATGTCTGGCAACAGACCCAGTCCTCCTTGGCGGCTTCCAAGACCAAAATGAAGCATCATGCTGATCGCAGACGTTCCAGCGGTCCGGAGTTCGCGCCTGGAGATCTGGTATGGCTTTCCTCAAAATACATTCGGCTCCGACTGGCGTCTTTGAAATTTGCGCCCCGTTTTCTCGGTCCTTTTCGGGTACTGTCCCGAATTAACCCAGTCACCTATCGTATTAAACTGCCTCTGTCATGGAGAGTTGTAAATTTCTTTCATGTCTCTCTTCTCAAACCTGTACGGCTGAATAGGTTCTCTCCTCCTTTACAAGAGGAGTCTGAAACCGTTGAGGCCAAGTACGAGGTACAGGAGATCCTTGACTCTAGGACTATACGAGGTGTCACGTCCTATCTGGTGGACTGGGTGGGATTCGGCCCTGAAGAACGGACCTGGGAGACACAGGATAATTTGAATGCCCCAGATCTGATTGCGGCCTTTTGGAGGAGGAGGGGGGGCCCTGAGGGGGGGGGTACTGTAAGGCGCGGGCACCGACGCCGTGCACGCGCGCGCTTGCAGTCTAATTACGACACTGTCGCTTTAAGACACTGTGTTTTGATTCAGACACAGGAAGTGGTCATAAGCTCCGACCTT